>CAUYQV010068307.1:0-88714 GCA_963574575.1 Galagoides demidoff | reverse complement strand
GGCCCGCCAAACAACAATGATGGCTGCAACCAAAAAATGGCCGGGCATTGTGGCGGGGGCCTGTGGTCCCAGCTACTTGGGAGGCGGAGGCAGGAGACTCGCTTGAGCCCAGGAGTTGGAGGTTGCTGTGAGCTGTGATGCCATGGCACTCTACCCAGGGGGATAGCTTGAGGCTCCATCTCAAAAAAAAAGAAAACAGAGCTGCTTTGATCAAAGGGTTGGATGACAAGAGCACCCTTCATCTCCTGACGTAGTAATGGAACCTTTAGGGCTCCATGCTTTGAAAACTTCTAGCTAGATGGAACCATGGAGGCCACGGCAGCCAGAATCACACATAGAAACGCTGGCAGGCTGTGACTTGCTGGGCTGTGTGCTCAGGGCTCCAAAACTGAGGAAGCAATGTGGCTGATCACCTGAGAGCTTGGACTCAGCAAATATGAGTGTGACTTTGAGCAAATTTATGGACCTTGACAAATCTCAAGGTCTTCAACTATAAAATGAAGAGAGTAATTGTACCTACCTCCTAGGGTGTTTGTGTGTTTCAAAATAAAATAGTGAGGCTCGGCATCTGTAGCTCAGCAACTAGGGCACTGGCCACATACACTGGGGCTGGTAGGTATGAACCCAACCCAGGCCTGCCAAATAACAATGACAATTGCAACCAAAAAATAGCTGGGTATTGTGGTGGGTGCCTGTAGTCCCAGCTACTTGGGAGGCTAAGGCAAGAGAATTGCTTAAGCCTGAGAGTTTGAGGTTGCTGTGATGCCATAGCACCCTACTAGTGAGACAAAGTGAGACTCTGTCTCAACAACAACAACAACAAAAAAAAAAAAAACAAGAAAGAATGAATATAGAGCTTTTAACATATTATTAATATTATCACTAATTACCTTTACTTGGAGCTAAATTCAGCAAAATGACATTTAACAGGGTAAAAATTTTATATCTGAATCCTACAAAGACATGCAGAAATATGAAGATGGAATTTATTAGTTTATGTAGGAAAAAAATGTAGGCATTTTAGGTGATAATGAAACTCAACATAGAAGTCAACCATATGCAGTCAGCAATAATGTAAAAACAGGGCTAATGCAATTCTAACTTGCATAATTCAGAAAATTTCCATCTTACTTGTTCCTGTTCAGTTCATACTTCCCATCTTTAGAGTCACACTCTCATAGGAAAACAAAGGAATTGGACCCTTCGGGGAAGGTTGGTGAAGGTGCTATACAGAAACCATAATGTTAGGAGAGCAGTTGGAGGCGTTATGATAGGCTCGGTGCCTGTAGCTCAAGCGGCTAAGGTGCCAGCCACATACACCTGAGCTGGTGGGTTCAAATCCAGCCTGGACCTGCCAAACAACAATGACGGCTGCAACCAAAAAGTAGCTAGGCTTTGTGGCAGGCCACCTGTAGTCCCAGCTACTTGAGAGGCAGAGGCAGGAGAGTCACTTGAACCCAGGAGTTGGAGGTTGCTGTGAGCTATGATGCCACAGCACACTCTACCCAGGGCAACAGCTTGAGGCTCTGTCTCAAAAAAAAAAAAAAAAAAAAAGATGGTGACTTCACATCTTTTGTATTAACCTAGATGGAGTTGAAACACATTCTTCTCAGTAAAGTATCACAAGAGTGGAAAAGCAAGTATCCAATGTACTCAATACTAATATGAAGCCAGTAGACAATCACACCCACATGGGAGAAACACTCATTTCAATTCAAATTGGGGGGGGAACAAAGGAGGAGGAAGGGGAGGAGGGGTTGGGCTGCTCCCACTGAATGGGCACAATGTAGGGGTGTTCAGCACACCTTTTGGTACAAAAGGGGACCCCTTTTGTACAAAAAGTCCCCTACAAGAGGGATTCTATGTAACAAATTCAAATATTGTGATTTGGTTGTTTGTACCCTCACATTAACCTGAAATTTAAAAAAAAGAAATTAAATGAAAAAAAAAATAAAGGATGTCCCTTGTGGAGAGAAGAAAAGATATCATAGAGGAGGGTAAAGTGACGGAGGTTTTCCAATACGTGGGCAGGCCTGAGGGGGGGTGTTTACAATGTCTCAAAAGGATATTACAGTGCCTTATGTGGTAGAACTAGAAGGTAGAAGCTTCAGAGAGGTAGATTTAAGATCTATATAACAAAAACTCCAGAAATAAAGTTTTGTGTTCAGCAATTCAATGATCGCTTTGCGGGGGGGGGGGGGGGGTAAAAATTCCCAGTCACTGGATGTGTACATAATTTGGCAGGGGATGTTACAGAAGGAACTCATGGATGGTTAGGCATGGATAATTTTTGAAAGTTCTTCCACCCTTGAAGAATCTATGTTTTACTAGTAAATTATGAAATGCTGAGTAATGACTTTTTTACGGGTGGAGACAGGGATAGGATTTCATTATGGAAAACATCTGTTAATTAGAATCCTGGACCCATGCTGGAGATGGCTTTGTCTCTGTCAAGTGACACAGGGATATCCCAGCTCTTTTGACTGTCTTATGACACAAATTGGAGAATAAAGTAATGAAAATAGAAGAAAGGAGGAAGGAGGAAAGACGAAAGGAGGAAAGAAATGGAAGGAGGGGAAGAAGGGAGGGAGAGAGAGAAGGAAAAAAAAGCATCTGTCAACATACATTCATTCTATTAAAGGAATAGACATTTCTCCAAAGAAAATATTTAAATAGCCAATTAGCACATGAAAAGATGTTCAGCATCATTAGTAATCAGGAATGGAAAATGAGGAAACCAGAACGAGGATACTTTGCACCCATCAGGATGTCTGTAACAAACTACTAATAATAACAAGCACTGAGGAAGACGGGAAGAAATTGGAATGCACACTGCCGGTGGGAATGTAACATGGAACAGCAGTCTTGGAAAACAGTTTGGCAGTTCCTCAAAAGTCACCATAGGACTTAGCGATTCCATTCTGAGGTATATACACAACAGAAATAAAAACATCTATTCACACAGGAACTTGTATGTGACTGATGCTGCTACACAACAACTTAGAGCAGCACTATTAATCATAGCGCTCCCACAAATGGAAGCAACTGAAATGTCCGTGAACTGATGAATGGATGAAGTGTGGTATAGTCACGCCGTGTCCAATTATTTAGCAATAAAAAGGAAGTACTGATATGTGCTACAGTGTAACTGAACCTTCAAAACATTAAGCCAAGGAAGCAGTCACAAAGACTACGTGTTATATGATTCTATTGAAATGCAATGTAAAGAATAGCAAATTCATGGGCAGAAAGTAGATTAGTGGTTTCCAGATACTGGGGAGGCAGAGGAAGTGGGAAGTGACTGTTCATGGGTATAAGATTTCTTTTTGGGAAAATGAAAATATTCTAAAATTGATTGTGGAGATAGTTATACAACTCTGCATATAAAGACCATTGAATTATATACTTTCAAGTGGTGGATTATACGACAATCACGATATGAATTAATATGAATGATTAATTTGAATTAAATCTCAATATGAATTAACATGAATGATTTAATATGAACTAAATCTCAATAAAGCCTAAATCAATCAATCAATACATCTCTATCTTCATTTGGAAATTCCACCAAACTACTAACTTTTAACTGTGACATTGTAAGTAAATGTAAAGAATTTAGAGATATTTACCACAAGTATAATGGAGAATGGAAAATATCCTTTAATAAAGAACTCTTCTAAACAAAATAAAAAAGATACAAGTAAATAAGAAAAAGATGAACAGCATAATAAAAAACTGAGAAAAGGACACAATTATGCAGGAGAAATGCAGATGAAGAGAAAATTCAGAAAAAAAATGGGAGGAAGGGGAAATATTAGTCAAAAGGTACAAATCCTCAGTTTTAAAATGCATCAGTACTGGAGACCTAATGTACAGCATGGCGACTACAGTTATTAATATAAGCCCGGCGCCTGTAGCTCAGTGAGTAGAGTCTTGGCCACATACACTGAAGCTGGTAGTTTCAAGCTCAGCCCAGGCCTGCTAAACAACAATGACAACTGCAACCAAACAATAGCTGGGCCTTGTGGCAGGCGCCTGTAGTCTCAGCTACATGGGAGGCTGAGGCAAGAGAATCGCTTAAGACCAAAAGTTTGAGGTTGCTGTGAGCTGTGACACTACAGCACTCTACTGAGGGTGACATCTCAAAAAGAAAAATAATAATAATAATATAGTGTAAACCAGGCTACAAAATAATCACGATATATTATAATATAACAACATACTATAATCTGAGCCACTCCGGAGACTGAGGTGGAGGATCATTTGAACCTAAGAGTTCAAGGCTGGCCTGGGCAACATGGTGAGACCTCTCCATCTCTAAAATAATAATAATAATAATAAATTATATACTTGAAATTTGGTAAGAGAATAGATCTCAAACATTCCTACCACAAAAAATAGCAACTATGTGAGGTGATGAATGTGTAAATTAACTTGATTGTAGTAATGATTTTACAATATGTACATATATCCAAACACCACATTTGTGCTCTAACTATATTTTTTGTCTATCACACCTTAATAAAGCTAGAAAGCATTAACTTCTAGAGATCGCTTGGTTGCATAACAATGTAAATATACTTGACACTACTGAACTATCCACTTAAAAATGATAAAGATGGTAAATTTTATGTCATATGCATTTTGCTACAGTTATGTATTTAAAGAAAAAATAAAAGAAAAGTAAAAAAATCCATCAATAGTTAAAGAATGCTTGTTAGATAATTGCTTCAGAAAGCCCCTCCCACCAAAAAGCCCCTTCCTGCCCTTAAAGTTACAACTCCTCCCCTAGCACAGGGAGTGGCCTGCTTACCTCATTACCCTGTTCCAATTTCCCGCTGCCCACCCCTATGGCTCTTTCACCAAAGCAATAACTCCTTATTGGTTATCCCACCAGACCGGCACCATTCTGAGACTTCCCTATATAAGACTTCCCTATATAAGGGTACGTGTCTGCTCCTTTCCTTCTCTTTTTCCACCTCTTCCCAATCACTCTTCTGTACTCTCTCTCTCATCTCTCTCCCCTCTTTTCTCTCCTCTTTGCTTTTCTCTTTTCTCTCCTCCTTGGTGCTGCTCTGCAGCCTCCCTGCTCCCACCAATAAAGAACTTAAGTACAAACCTCAGTAGTCTGTGAGATCTCTGCCGGCCTGTGAGATCTCTGCTGGTGGAAGTGCCTCCCTTTCAATTAGGGTGACCAGACGTCCTGCTTTTGGCGGGACAGTCCTGATTTTTAACAATTTGTCCTGCGTCCTGCGGTGTTTTAAAAAAGTCCTGATTTTTGGAAAGAATTCACGAACAACGGGCGGGAGAACAGTAAGGGAATATACGGTTTTCGGCTGCTATGTGGCTATTTTGCCAGGATATGAGTTTTATATATTTTTTTAAATTTTATAATGTTAAACTGTAATAATAAGAAATAATTGTTGGGAAGTGATTATTGAGAACTGCTTATCAAAGTTTACATTGTTGTCAGGCCCCACCCATCAATGGTGTCCTGCTTTACCAATGTTAAAATCTGGTCACCTTACTTTCAATGCTAGTTGGAAGAGTTAACTGGTCTAGCTTTTTCAGAGGGCAAATTGGCAATATACTAAAAGAATCTCAAAAATATCCATCCTGCAATAATTAGAAAATTATTTCCGAGAAAATAACAAGGGAACAATATGTGCAAACAGCCTCACGATGGCATTCCTTACAACAACAAAAAAAATTGTACAATTAAATGTATGATGATGAGGAAATAGTTACATGTATTATAGTATGTAATACCTTGATATATCGAGCAACCATTTAAATCATGTTTAAGATGACAAAATTATACCAGAAAATGCAATGTTAAGATAAAAGAATTAAAAACCCACTGCATATACTGTGTATAGAATGATGCCAATTTTGCAGCAAATAAGCCATCTTCATAGATAGGAAAAATACACCAAAAAGCATGGTAGGATTACCAATGTTTTCAGTATTTTGTTTGAAACTTTTCTGAGCATTCTGAAAGGTCTGCAACAAATAAGCATCTCCCCTTTAATGGTACACTTTTGTAGTAATAGTAAAGATAAATATTTAAAACAAAGAAATTCAGAACATAAGCCACCTTCATCCTCATGCAAAGCCAGTACTATGTGATATGTTAAAGGAAATCCAGATTGATTCCCAAGATGGAAGTCAGGCATAGGAGTGTCACAGTTTCTTGTTCAAGTATAAGAAAAGCCAGCAGAATTATGTTTCATTTGTTAATCACATGTTTACATTTTCTAGTTTTGATAAAAATCTTGATGGAAGGAAGGAGCAAATCTGGGCACTGGCTCGTCATTGGTGGGAGGGTAGTTATTGCCCCTGTGAAAGGCTACATTGATTTTAGGTTTGGTTTCTAGAAACATCTTTGCTCTTGAAAGCTGAACTATTTGGTATGTAAGCATTCTGAGAACTAAAGTCATCAGCATTTCAAAAAAGCTACAACTGTTTATTGAACTGCTAGGAAGCTTCCATCCCCAGCCCCATGTATTAATCTGAAGCTGTGTCATCAGCATTGGGTGGCCAACTTGAAGGTCTGCCAAAATTCCAAGGACATATGGATAGCATAAGGGCAGTCAGCGCTGGCTGTTTATTGTGAAAGGAGCCCAGGGAGGGAAAGCAGCACTCAGTCTGCTAAGCTGTGAGAAGGGAGCTTTTCTGCAACCCTCAGTGTGGGGAAGTAAGATGACCTTTTAAAGGTCTTGTTTAGGAGAAGCAAGAAGACCTTTTAAAGTGAAAACTGCTTTAAAAAAAAACTATGTTGCCCAAATACGATTCTAGTGTGAGTGAGTCTATGTGCTCTGTTTTTCAAGCCAGCTTATCGCAGTTTCAGAAATATTTTTGTGAAGCTGAAGGTTACCACCACCAGCATGGTTTTAAGCGTATCCCTTCACTTCTCCAAGCTTGAATTTCTTCATTTTCAATGTGAGGGTATTTTCAAGTTTTGAAATTTTATGATTCACTGAAACTACCACTTTTATTCATCCCCTTCCCCCACATGAATATATAAATACATATTGCTTTAAATAACTAGCAACTATCACCCAGGCTGGAGCGCAATGGTGTGATCATTGCTCACTGCAACCTCAAATTCGTGGGCTCAAATAATCCTCTTGCCTCAGCCTCCCATGTCGCTGTGACTACAGGTGTGTACTATTATGACCGGCTGGAATTAAGGTCCTTTTTAAACCTAAGATCTTCTCAGATTTTAAAAGCCACTTGGCTCAATCAAATGTCCATTAAAAAAAGTGGTTCCTTCTCTTCCTAATATCTATATATCTTCTCACACCAAATAATACAGTCTGTGAAATCTCCCTTTCACAGATTTATTCTTTAGGGTTAAGTTTAACCATTTGCTGTCACTAATGCTGCCTGGTAAATGAAACTTGGGAATATGTTTTTGGGATCAGACTGCCTATTCAATCTTGAATTCCACTAAGTTTTGTGACCTTGGACAGAATATTTAATCACTCTTTTCTTTAGTGACCTAAACCAGAGAATAGGACTAATATTAGTGCCTTTTTAATAGAGTGGTTGTAACAATTAAATAGATAACACATGAAGTCTCAGCAAATGTTCATCATTATTTTGTTCGATGGGAGAATTTCATAGTGATGTGAGCATCTCAGGGCAAAATGTGGAAAGGTCCCAGGTTGAACATGGTGATGTAATCAAGCTGACATAAACCTTACTTACTGGACACATTTGCTCAGGCCTGAGTTATGTGCTATTGAGATTTATATACTTTTGGAGAAAGGTTTCCTATGATTTTTTTCTAATTCGTAAACTCATTCTGTCTCATCCCTAATTCCCTTTGATAATTGACTTCGACATTTTCTATCACTCTTTATGGGATAATTAGAAATCATGGGTTTGATTTTCCTCCTTCAGCAGCTGTGCATCCTATCAATAGTTTGCAAAAATCCCCTCTCTGTTTCACTCCCATTCTATTCCTGGGTAAACCAGGACCCATAGAAGGAATCTACAATGGTGGCCTAGTTTGAAGGACATAGAGCTTTTTTTTTTTCTGGTTTCTTAGCCCCAACATAAAATCCCTTTTCTTGTTTATAAAAGTCACACTGTAAATTGACTGTCCTATGGGACAAATCATGCTGTCTTCTAAGCCATTCCAGAAGACCAAGCAGATCTATATCTCCTTCAAACTTAACACAGAAAGCCTTCCCTTTTGAAAAGATCCTGATAGAATTAATATGAATGGATCCAATTTTTCTTTCTGTAACCAGCTATCTGGAGATTTTAAAAAAAAGACTTGGACAGAATTTTGGGCAAGAATTATTAATGCAGGTTGATGGAAAACCTCCAGTTCTACATTGCTGGGAAAGGCCATGTCTCACGACCTCCTGCACAGCATGTTGGGACCCAGAGTCAAAGAAATGGTCCATCTGTGATCCACAGGATGAGTTTTAATTTGGAAAATGGTAAGTCTAGTTTGAATATTGGAAGTCAATTGGTGGTATAGCATAATGATTAAAAGCATAGATTTTAAAACTGACAGATCTGGGTTCAAATTTTCACTTAGCCACTTGCTAGCTATATAAGTAACTGTCTCTTAGCTACATTTTCCTACTCTGTATTATAGGAATAGAAATACAGTAGAATCTCTATAGTTAACCACCTCAAGTTGACCTAATTTTCATAGACCAGACACACATCACATGTACATATTAGTACAGTAGGCCTAATTTCTTAGCCCTCTATCTGTTGACCAGTTTGTTACAGTCCTTGGGATGGTCAACTTACAGAGGTTTTACTGGATATCCCTCACAGAAATTAAAGAAAGTTACATAAGTAAAGTGTCTCGCATATAGCAAGAACTCAATAAATAATATTGCTGTTGGTTGACTAATGACTATATTTTTGACCACTAAATGTAACTAGCATTGAAGGTGGGGTGGGGGCAAGAAGAGGAATAGCCCATATTTACATAAAGAGCTACACCACTAAGTTAAACCCCTCAGCCAGGACACACTAGAGAACCCCATCTCAGATACCATGTTTCCCTGAAAATAAAACACTGTCTTATATTTATTTTTTCTCAAGAAGACACACTAGGGCTTATTGTCAGGGGATGTCTTATTTTCTGCACCGAAATGTATGGTGTGGCCATGCAGATACTGCATAACCACACCAATCACTAGGTCTTATTATCAGGGTAGGGCTTATATTTAACAAATGCATAGAAATCCTGCTAGGGCTTATTTTGGGGGTAGGTCTTACTTTTGGGGAAACACGGTAGGCTCCTTGACCTTGATTATTTAATTCAACCCAAGTCTTCTCTGCTATTCCACGGTCTCAGTATTGTTGATCCTAGAGCCATGAGAAACTGCTAAGAATCTCAATAAACACCATGAAGTACTTTGAATTACTTTTCCATCAGCTTTGACCAAATTCAGAAATTTACAAAGCAAATAAAGCACTTCCTTATTTATCTACCAGTATGATACGAGTTGAGCCTATCATAGTGGGGAAACTTCCTTGGTTATCTACGCACCTTTTACACGTCACCACTAGTGAGCAAAATCAGAACACCTGGCTATCTAAATGTGCCCTGACATGTTTTGCAAATATATGCATTTTTATATAAATTAATTTTTTAAAAAGTAGTATTGTGTACTTCCTGATGTGAAAATAAGACCGTGGCTGAGTCTGTGGTTTCCCTCCCTTTTCCTCTCCTGCCTCTATTGATAGCCACAAGCGCAACTATGGTCAGTGAATTAGGGAAGCAGTTGGCCCTCACGCCTATATGATAAAGTATGCATGAGGAGTGGTGGGTACACAGAAGCACCTGCCCATCCGCAGGTGCACACAGGCTGTCAGTGGAGTCCCAGGGTAGGGGAGGATGTTGTGGGCACTGGTGCTTTGCTCCATTCTGCTAGCCTGTCTCCCTACCCCAAACACATCAGAGGCTTTCCTTGGCACAGTGAGCTGGGGCCTGGGGAGCTAATGAAATGAGCTACAAGCACAGCAGAGAAGCAGAGAGAGGCTGGACAGGAATGGGGGGTGGAGGATGGTGCACATCCTTTCTCTGGCCCTCTGAATGAACACATTCATTCATTGTCCCAGGCTTCTATCTCAAATTCCTCTGCTTCACTTCTCTGTGGGATAACTTTCTCCACCTCCATAGGAGATACAAAAACAGGGGTGGGTCTCGAATACTTGAAATTCTTTTCTATTTGGCCACAGCCTTTGCTCTCCTCCATTTGAACAAAGGGGTGTAGAGTTTGGATGAAAACCAACAGAGTTATAAAGAATTTTATCTTTGGATAACGCTTTCAATGGCTGCTTTCTATGTGCTGAGAGCCTAGAGTTGCCTGGTGAGTAAGTAAAAAGCACTTAACCCAAACAAATATTTTCCCAGGTTTCCTTCCCCACAGGGCCACGTGGATTCTAAAAGGAAAACAGCATAAATTCTTGCTTACTCTGCATACTTTTTCTCCTCAAAAGCAGAAGGATTTCTTAATTTAGGGAGGAAAGTGATAAGGTTGAAGGACAAAGTATGAAACCTGCTAGAGGGAAGGGCATTCTCTCTCCACCTCTGGGGAACACTTCCTTGCCTCTGGCTTCCCATTGGCCATCTGGGCCTTTCCCGAGCTTGCTGTGGTTGCAGAACTAGGAGTATATACATGTGTCTGTACTCACTGGGCCCAGGGTTTCCTGGCCAGTCCTCCAGCCCCAGTGAGGCCTGTGTCACATGTCCTGAAGCCACAGTTAAGCCTGGAGTATGTTTGGCTTTCGCAGATAACACTGTAGGACTGTTTGCGGTCTAACTCCTACCTCCACCAACTGTACGACTCTGAGCAAGTCACTTAACCTCTCCGGTTCAGTTTGTCATTTATAAAATAGATGGTGCTATAGTAGCACCCACCTCATAGGCTTGTTGAGAGGATTCAATGAAGTAATAATTGCAAGAGGTTTAGGAGGGTTTCTGGCATCTAGTAAATGCTCAATAAATGCTATTTCCATCTAAGCCCAAGGTAGCATAGAGAAGGGAGTTTGTCTTGTCCCTTGTCCCTCTGCCAAAGCAGAGAGTTTAGCAGATTTTGCACAGATTCTACACCAGGCCTCAACTGTTTGACTTACAAGGAATGGATTGATGTAAAAAGACCCCAATCCAGGGTATTTGCCACAAGAGCAATCTTTCAAAGATTAATAATGTTTAGCAAACTCTAACTTTCAAAGGATCTTTCTCCTGTAAGTAACGAAAGAGAAATGTATTTGTTGTAAGAATGAATCTAATTCTAAAGTATAGAAGATGAAAACCAAAAGCATTCCTCAACAAATCCCATTTTCCAAAGACCATTAACACTTATTGGCTTTGTACCAAAGGGGAAAAAAGGGAATAATAGTTTTGTTTGGTTCTTGCTACTTCCAGGATCCAAATTTTTTCAGTTCCACTGTCTGTTCAAACAAAATGAATTATTCAGTAGTTTGTGTGACTAAATGCAAGTGAAACTAATTTAGTGAGGGTTTCCTTTTTCGTCCTATTTTTAGGGAACTCAGCTTGCCTTGTCAGTTTTGCCCTAGTGAGATTCATTCTCTGCTAATGCTATATTTTGTTAATCACATATTTCTGAGCTTATCATTTATGTAGGCACTAAATATGTACTAAGCAAAAATAATTTTTCTTTTTTATACATTTGAGCCCCATGACTTGCTTACTTTGTGACTTCCTAAGAATCAAATAGTTGGCTGATGTTGCTGTGTTTCTCTACTTACATGTGTATAATCAGTACAATATATTAGTTTGTCAGGTAGTAAACTCCTAATAAGTATGAAATACGGTCATTGAAAACTAATTAATATTGAGAAAATAGAAACAACTCAGAGTAGTCTGAGTTATATTGGGTATGCAAATTTATCAGGCCCAGACATCTTTCCTATAGTTTCCTAACTGGCTGCCTCACCCGTTATGTTCCTGAAATTTGTGTTATAAAGAACAATGCTTTAGCCAATTAGTAGCTTATCAGAGCATGTATCTGGGGCAACTTGAACCTATGTTCCTGGGTTGTTGCAGTCCTCAAACTTGGCCCAATAAACTCTCTACTTGTACTAATTTGGGCTCGGTTTTTTCCTTTAGGTTGACTAAAGAAAATATATACACACATTTATATAGATGGCCTCACTACTAAGACTGTACTTCCAGAACTACTTCCTTCATCTTTTTAAACAACTTTATTGGGTTACAAATGACTAATTGTAATACTATATATTTCATAAAATAAAGTAAATATGAGGCAAGTCACGTTGGCTCACACCTGCAATCCGAGCACTCTGGGAGGCCAAGGTGGGTGGATCCTTTGAGCTCAGGAGTTCTAGACCAGCCTGAGCAAGAGCAAGACCTGGCCTCTAAAAATGTCTGGGTGCTGTGGCAGGGGCCTATAGTCTCAGCTACATGGGAAGCTGAGGCAAGAGGATCACTTAAACCCAAGAGTTTGAGGTTCTGTGAGCTACCACAGCACTCTACCCAGGGCGACATAGTGAGAATCTGTCTGAAAAATAAATAAATAAATAAATAAATAAATAAATAAATAAATAAAGCACATATATAGGTAGCTTTGGAATCTATTCTGTGTTCTAATTATGGCAAAGACAGCTAGTCGTTCCCTAATGATCCTTCTTCCCTTATACTCTTTTTTTGATTGTTTGAGATTCATTGAGGGTACAAAGAATTAGGTTACGCGGATTGCATTTGTTAAAGTCCCTCATATACTTGTGTCCCACCCTCAACAGGTGTGCCATACACCATGACCCCCATCCTCTCCTTCCTTCTCTCCCCTCACTACCTCATTCTCCTACCCAACACTTTACATTAGCTCATCTATTGCCTTCATATTAGAATAGAGTATGTTGGATTCTTGCTTCTTCATTTTTGTGATGCTTTACTAAGAAGAATGTGTTCCATCTCCATCCAGGTTAATACAGAAGAAATAAAGTATCCATCTCTTTTAATGGCTGAATAGTATTCTCTGGTATACGTATACCACAGCTTGTTAATCCATTCCTGGGTTGGTGGGCATGTAGGTTGTCTCCTCATTTTGGCCATTGTAAATTGAGCTGCAATAAACAGTCTAGTGCAAATGTTCTTATGATAAACAGAATTTTTTTCTTCTGGATAGATTCCAACTAATGGGATTGCAGGATTAATTGGGAGGTCTAATTTATGTTCTTTGAGGATTCTCCATACTTCTTTCCAAAATGGTTGTATTAGTTTACAATCCCACCAGCAGTGTAAAAGTGTTCCCTTCTCTCCACATCCACACCAGCATCTGCAGCTTTGAGATTTTGTGGTGTGGGCTATTCTCACTGGGGTTAGGTGATATCTCAGGGTAATTTTGATTTGCATTTCTGTGGTGATTAGGGATGATGAGCACTTTTTCATGTTTGTTAACCATTCGTCTGTTTTCTTTAGATAAGGCTCTATTCATGCCTCTTGCCCAGTGATAGATGGGATTATTGGTTTTTTTTTACTGATTAATTTGAGTTCTCTCTAGATCCTAGTTATCAAGCTTTTGTCCAATTCATAATATGCAAATATATTTTCCCATTCTGAAGATTGTCTATTTGCTTTGGTTGTTATTTCCTTAGCTGTGCAGAAGCTTTTCAGTTTAATTAAATCCCATTTGTTTATTTTTGTTGTTGTTGCAATTGCCACGAAGTCTTCTTCATGAAACCATCCTCAGCTGAGCACTTGGCTGTGTGGAGTAGAATATACTTTTCTTGACTTTCTTTGCTGGTGGGTGTGGCCATGGTTAAGTTCTGTTCAATGGGATATAAGCAGAAATATTATGTGTGACTTCTAAGAATGTCCTAAAAAGGTGGGGCATACCCTTCTTTGGTCTTTGTCCTTTCTGCTGGCTATAGCAAGGATATGGGTGGGTGACAGTGGGTGACAACACGGAAAGAGCCCCAGACCATAACTCCTTAGAGCATCAGATCTGCCCTGTATCATTTACTTCCAGCCTTTCTACACATGAGGGAGAAGAGGAAACTTCTACGTTTTATTGGTCTCCTTGTTTTCTAACATGCATAGCTAGGCCTAATCCTAACTGATATATTTAGACAGATTATACTTTTCTAATTTACAGAACTGGAATAATAATTCCTAACTTAAAGAGCTGTGAGGACTAAATGAGATAATGCACTTAAAGCATTTGGAGCTGGGCACATCATTGTGCACCTGCAGTCCCAGCTTTTGGGATGCTGAAGCAGAAGGAGTGTTTGAGTCCAGGAGTTATAGACCATCCTGGGAAATGGGGAAAGACCCTGTCTCCTATAAAATAAAGGACTTGCATTGTGTCTGTCCCATAGCAAATACTCACTAAAATGTTAAGCTTTGATTATTATTTACATGAACTCATCATGATTGAAGAGATAAAACCAGCCCAAGGGCTAAGAGGATGTTTTGAGGTAACAGAGGAAAGGAGGGTCTCCTGACCTCTCCTTGCCCTGGGATCCTGGTGCCTCAACAAGGAAGCAGGTTAGGCTCGGTGCTCTGTGTCTTCCATCACTGCCGTGAGGCTGGAACTGGAACCTTGAGAAGTCCTACTGGCCACTCTGCCACCTGCCAGATCAGCTAAATGAACACAACTCTCTGAATGGAGCAAAGAGCACTGAACTTGTAGTCTCTTCTAGGAAACGCTCCCTATGCATAGCACATGGGTCTGGCAGCAGCCTCCTTTGTTGTGAACAGTTCCAAATTGGGGAGATCTTAATGTTTTCCAGTTGGTAGTAGAAAATTGATTAATAGCCATGAGGAAACAGCTTAAGCTAGTTAAACCACTTATCATCCTCTCAAGTATTTTCAGCATGGGACATTCATTCCATGGACACATTAATCCAGGAGCTACAACTTGGGTAAACTTGACGCTAAAAGGCAAGAGGTAGGACCAGGGGCTCCAGAGGCTGAGCGATTTTTTTTTTTTTAAACACTAAAATAAAAAAGAAGGCTGAAAGTGGTCAAAGTCTCTTGACAAAGACAAGTTGCTGACTGGCCCTGAATCTGTCAGCAAGAGCACACTGTTTCTGGAAATCCTCACCCGAGTGGCTTATAAACCTAAGAATGGAAGGCGTTACTTAGGGTCCACGCCGGCTCATGCACCTCTGGCCCTGATGTGTTCTTCATTATATGATGAAAGGGCCATTGACCAGATGGCTTTGTACCCCTGCCTCCCTTACACTTTCCATTAGAGACAACTTGAAAGTGAGAAGTAGGGTATTCTGGGACCACGAGATCCCTGGGTAACATAAATCCAGTACCTGCCCCTAGCTGATAAGTTGTTGAAGAAGTTCCCAGGCTGATGTAGAGGAATCTTGTAGCTAGCTAACTGCAAACTAGTCTTACTGACAGCAGCAAGTCAATCAGGGAAACTTCTGGTTTGTATATATGATTTGGAAGGGTAGCTAATAGAATCAATGACAGAATCAACATTCAAAGGGGTATAGAGGCTCAGTGCCCATAGCTCAGCGTTCAGGGTGCCAGGCACATACACCAGAGTGGGTGGGTTTGAACCTGGCCCAGGCCTGCCAAATAACAAGGACAAGTACAACAAAAAAATAGCCGGGCATTGTGGCAGGTGCCCATAGTCCCAGCTATTTGGGAGGTGAAAGCAAGAGAATCTCTTAAGCCCAAGAGTTTGAGGTTGCTGTGAGCTGTGACGCCACAGCACTCTACTGAGGGCAACACAGTAGGACTCTGTCCCTCAAAAAAAGGGGGGTATAGAAAGATTGGAATAATGAACTAAAAAACAGAGCAAAATATAACAGCTACAGATGATAAAGCCCTGCATTTAGTTCCAGATATTAATTGCAGGAACAGAGGATGAGAAGTCTTGATAATAGTTAAGTGGGATAAAGACCTAGGGAAGCACTATACAAACTCTCTTCTAAAGGGTTCTGTTTCAGGAGATTGTATGTTAATTTTTATAACAACCTTCTGTGATAGGTACCATTCTTTTTATCCCAGTCTACCTACAGGGAAACTGAGTGATTAGGTAATCTGCCCAATGTCACACAGTTGGCTGAACTGGGATTTAAACCACTGCCCATGTTCTTAATCACTGTGTCATCATGCTTCTTTGAGGACTTGTAAGTAAAGAAACTGGTTTGCTTTGAATTAGAATTTCAAACACTTGTTTGAGCACTGAGGCACCCCAGTTACATCTGGTAAACTAGAATTTCTTGAAACAATTTGGTAATTAAGTGCTAATTGTCCTACTGTGTGCTCTGTGCTTGCCAGACCTCACTGTCCAGTGCTAAAGATCATGTTTTCACACAAACCAAAGATGTTAAGATTTTGAACACAACTATTACATGAGGAATAGCTGGTATTGCTGGAGATGTGTAGTCTGGGGATGAGATAAGATCAATTAACTTCTTCAAATATGTGAGGGACTTTCTTATATTCCTTTAGAGAACAGAAGTGGGATCAATAGGCAAAAGTTACAAAGCAGTACATTTCAGTTCAGGATCAAGATAATTTTCTAGAATATAATAGGTTAATTGTAAAGTCCTAAATGCCCTGCTCTCTGAGATGGCCAAGAAAGAACCATGGCTGCCTGGCACAAGTGGGAACACAGCCATGGTGTGGCAGAAAGGCCAAGGTCAGAAGACCACGTTCAAGTCCTGTTTCTGCTTCCTACTGGCTTTTGTGACCTACATTCTAGCCGGTCTATTTCCTCAGCAATTCAATAGAGGTATGGAAGCCCATTTCATAGGGTTCTATAAATTAAACCCTATGAAAGATTCATAGGCAGAAAGATTTAAAGATATGTTAATTGCTGGGTAGTACTGTGCGAAAAATTATTTCATGCAAAGGAAGGCTCAAAATATAGACCTCAGACAAGCTCTCCCAGGGGTCAGGGAACAGAGAGGTTCACAGACCAGATTAAATGGCTCAAATCACATATTTGATGAAATCATTTTAAAGCACACAGAGAGATATAATGGGAGTAAGGCAGTCCATCCATATGCATGCAGGGTTACAAGTGGGGCAGAAGGAACCACACTATGTGAAACCTGGAATGAGCAGTGTTCACAGAACAAAGGCTGACACTAAGCTGCTCCTATGTACAAATGCCCTTGTCATTTAGTGGTAAGTGTGGCAGGCACCTTATGGAACAAATCGGAGGGCCCCAGAATTGTGTCAATGTCTCTTCACTATCCATAGTATCGTAACTAAATATAAGAATCTGTCCATACTGATAATGTTGTTAAATATAATAAATTAAGCTGCCTCATAATGTTTTGTCATCAGCAGATGCTTCCTGTTTTCCCCTCACACTTGTCTAAGAGCCCTTGCTACAAACTATAACTCTAAAATTGAGTCCTTTAGAAGAAGTGTCAAAGAATCTCAGTGACAGATGGTACCTAACACCTGTCAGACTCCACCCAAGGACTGAATTGGGATTTTCAAGACTCTTTCAGGCCAGGAGTAGACTTTATGAAAGTAGAATTTAACCCAAGATCAACAAAACAAGAATGAATTACCTAGGACCAAAATACCTGATTTGATTGTGGTCAGTGCACCATTGTGAATAGATTCTTCACCTTTGTTTCTCAGTTGGACGCTTTTTTCACATTTTATTTATTTACTATTTTGAGTATGGGGGTGTTTTTTTTTTTTTTTTTTTTTAGTATGGAGGTCTTTTAGTGAGGACTGACTGGAAAACCTCTAAATTATAAAAGAGCTATACCACTTGAACACACTTTTAATTGGTATCTTGTTACTAAATGACCTCTCAGATTTCAGAAACACATGTTATAAAAGATCCATTAAATTGTCAAGAACACTTAGAGAATAATGATTGTGTAGAAAAGATGTTATTAATACTTAGAATGGCAGCATTTACCAAATTTCTTTACTTTTTATTGTGATGTAGTTATTTGAGTAGGTTTAATACTCAATACCTTTTGTTGAATCTATATAAATAAAATGGGCCAAGTAAAATAAAACTTACTATATCAAAAATAAAATCCTCAGTCTGGGTTTCCGGACATTTTCTTAAATGAAAGAGTCAGTTTACTCAAAAGTAAATAATGTTTGTGGTTATACTGTGTTTTTATTTATTTATTTATTTATTTATTTATTTATTTATTTATTTATTTTTGAGACAGACTCTCAGTATGTTGCCCTCAGTAGAGTGCCATGGTTACAGCTCACAGCAACCTCAAACTCTTGGACTTAAGTGAGTCTTTTGCCTCAGCCTCCTGAGTAGCTGGGACTACAGGTGCCTGTCACAATGCCTGGCTATTTTTTTTGTTGTTGTTGCAGTTGTCGTTGTTTTAGCTGGCCCGGGCTGGGTTCAAACCCACGAGCCTTGGTGCATGTGGCCAGTGAGCTATAGGCACTGCCCACTATGTGCTTTTAGACAATAATGTTTCAATGTGCCGAAAAAAATAAAGATCTTAGCTTCTGGACCTATCAAAGGAAAAGACAAAATCCACTTTAATAGGTGGATATGAATGAAAACATCACAGACAATGCTTCTGATGAAGATTTTTGAAAGATAAATAAACAAATAAGAAGTCAACACCAAATGAAGAGCTTTGACATTGCAGACAAGTAGAGCTGATGACAAAGAGGTAAGGCCTAAATGCTTGGAACTTTGTATGGTCTCATGATCTGGAGAAGCCACAACTGTGAGTCACCCCTGGGGCTGAAAAGACTAGACTGATTAGGACTCATGTTGATATTGGTGAATTGTTTCAAAGATGCTATTTCCATATTGTTTACTGTGATAGTGATCATTTATAGCAGGGATGTCCAACCTTTTGGTTTCTCTGGGCCACACAGGAAGAAGAACAGTTGTCTTGGGCTACACATTAAATACACAAATACTAATGAAAGCTGATGAGCAAAAAAAAAAAAAAAAAGATCTGTGCATCATTTTCATGATATCCGACACCACAGATAAGCACAGAAGTCCTCATGTGATAATCCTAATTATACAGCTGACTGTTCAGAGAGTCTCTTAAAATCGTCCAGCAGGTCCCAAGTTTGTGATTACTAATATAGAAAATGTACCTGTTTGAGTAATAAAAAGCCAGGCACTGTGGCTCATGCATGTAATCCCAGCACTCTAGGAGGCCAACGTGGTTGGATTACCTCTTGAGCTCATAGGTTCGAGATTGACCTGAGCCAGAGCGAGACATCATCTCTATAAATAATCAGGTGTTGTGGCAGGTGCCTATAGCCCCAGCTACTTGGGAGGCTAAGGCAAGAGAATTGCTTGAGCCCAATAGTTTGAGGTTGCTGTGAGCTGTGATGCCATGGGGCAGTCTACCAAGGGAGACCAGGTGAGATTCTGTCTCAAAAAAAAAGAAGAAGAAACCATTTCTTCACATTACATTTGTCATCAACGCTTCTAATAAAAGTGACAACTTGAGCTGTATTTGTACCACCAATGCCATCATCTATCACCAAAGTATAAAAGTAAAAATTAGCAGCTTTACTCTCCACAAACTTCTTTTGATAGATTTTTCTAATTTCTTTGGTTTGCCTAGTTATGTCTAGTGAGACAAACTGAATTCAGGAAATCCCCCCTTTTTTCAGGGCAAATTGTATCTGCCATGCTTTCCATACATTGCTTAATAAACGATCAACAAATGATTTTGATTATTTTGCTATTAAATTAGCTACCATATAACTAGCTTTTACAATAAAATCCATCTGAGTTATAACTTTTAAAAACATTTTGTTGAGAGACAGACTTTTTTTGGTTCTATCATTTTGTCTTTATGACACAATCCTTCATATACATTGAATTTGGCAGCATGTTTTTGCATATAATGCCTTTTCGAATTATCATCTTTGGAAACCTGCACACATTCCCTACAAATTAAGCAGGGTCTTAGTATTTGTCTCAGAAAAAAATAGTTATCTGTCCACTTTTCATTGAACAATCTTCCCTCACTTATAACTTTTCTTTTGGGGTGTTCAATTTTTTTTTTGAGTCATTGTGGAAGCCATGCTAGGATTAAAAAATAATAATAGACAAAGGATATATTTACTTTTATTATTAAAATTAATCGATAGGAGAATAGAAAGGAAGTTTTGGACCCTTCCACATCTTGGCTGCCTATGTAGGGAAAGGGGGAGGTTGATTGTAAAGCATGGCTGGTGATGTGTGAAGCACCTATGTGTGGAAGCACCCATAATAACCTTAATAACCAAATAAGAAAGTTTACCTGCTTCTAAATAACATTAAACACCTAACGTTGCAATGGTAGGTTGGAATATTTTTGATAATCACTGCCTCTCCAAGTCACCATGAGTACATGTAATGTCTGATGGTGTCAAATTGACTGTCTACACTTAGAAGATAACATATTGGGTGCCCCAAACCGCCATAAAACTGAAGCCATACATATGTATAAAGTTTATTTTATCATCTACAAACTTCATACTCAAGAACCACACAAGTGAGTTCCACCAAAAAATCACCAAAAAAATCTCATAATGTTTTAAGAAAGTTTACAATTTTGTGTTGGGCCACATTCATAGCCATCCCTGGCCCCATGTTTCCCATGGACTGTGGGTTGGACACCTGGGTTTATAGTTTAAGCTTATCTGTATGACATGTTAGAATGAGAGAACCGAATTTTCTACGAATGACTTGTAGTGTGTATTGAGCTTTTTGCATTGTTTGAGAATGCTCAGCCATGCTGTAGAAGGAAGAAAACTAAATGGGATGCATCATAATCCATAAGAAATTTTTAGGTAAGTAGTAAGAAGAGCAAGTGTGTATTAAATATAGATAGAAAAGAATGAATGAGCCAGGAGAATCCTAATATTTTATGAGATAATAAATATACACAAGGCACTTTGGTACTAAATATACATCAGACACATGAAGCACTAAATATACAAAATTCCCCGAATACGCAGGATACAAAATATATACACGAGTGCTCAACCTTCATAGGGCCTTTATTTGGTCAACCACTGGCATTACCCATCTTGACTTATGTGTTCTGTGCCCAAGACACACAAATAAAACCCATGGCTGTACAACAGTCTGATCAATAAGCTACAGCTGTGGCCAGGTAAACTTGCTCCTGTCCCTGTGTCTCTCTGATAAGCATGTGTCTTTAACCCCAGACATCTTCTGTCTATATAGCCTTTGCTCAAATCTCAGTTCTGTTCTTTATAATCATAGCTTTATCCTAGAAGTGGGGGGCTGATGTGGCAAACAGGGGCAGGGGAAGATTTGCACACCCTAGGATTCAGATAATGTGGTCTTTCCACCTTGCTTGCACTCTATCTTGTGTTACCTTATTAGTTACTTTTATGTCTTTCTCTACTTGTTTCTTGCCATGTATTTTAAATAGATTTAATACCCTATGTCATTTGAGCATGTAATTTGTGAGCCTTTCTGCTGTGTGACTTCTGGATAGTATACTGGGAAGTACATTGCATCCAGGTAATTTCCCACAAGGAAGATGGAATCCCAGATTCTGGAAATGTCAACCAGTTAACTATTATGATCATGTCTCCTAGCTAGGTAACCAAGGGATATCTACACACAGTGGACAAAAGCCATCCATGAAATCCCATCTATGGGTTTAGGTCCATGGAATTCACAATCAAACCTCACTGTGGGCTCCCAGTGTACTTGGCCATTTGCAACCGCAAAGTAGTCCATTTGCTTAGATTAAGTAATCATCAATGCTGGCTAAATGGCCTCCTTATCTCTGAAGTTCAAAGGGAAAAAATAAGTGTCTCAGCCAAGGGAAGCATTCATAGAAGGAAGGTCTAGAGTAAGCAGAGTAGACTAGATCACCCACATCCCTCATCCTGTACCTGACTTATGGGACAAGAGGATTCTACAGAGGTAATTCACCACGTGCACTCAGAGGTAATTCACCGCGTGCACTCAGAGGTAGTTTCAGTTCATTTTGTATCCACCATCACAGTTTGAAAGCGGGGTGGGGGGGTGCGCAACACTGGGAACCTGACACCCCATCTGGTGGTCAAAGTGTTGTACTGTTGGGTTTTTGAAAGCCCTAGACAATGTTATATTTTCTCAGGGGCTCTGCAAATGGTCACAAGATAGGGTGATCCCTATCCACATGAGGAGATCCTTCTTTGGGAGACCATTTGACAGGTGATCGCTATAGTCTGTTCTAAATTTTAGATCTTATGAAACTTTCATAATTTGTCTTATCACACAAAAGACATCACAGGCACTCCTCACTTCACACAGTTCCAACAGGCACAAATTTCATTTTCCATAATGTAGTCAGGTAACAAAAGTCCCCAAACAGTTCCAACTTCAGTTTGTATGGCATATAAACTGTGCGTGACTATGTGCCGTACAAACCTCACCCCTAGTCCTACAGTCCACAGATCACTTACAGAAATGGCAGCTGTGTGTTATGACCAGTGCCCAATCACATCCCTTCTTTCAGGGTCTATTGGTGATTGATCCTTCTCTACCTATTATTCAGTTACACAGACAGCAAAGTGTGTAGTTTTGTTGCCTCCTTATCTCTAAAGGATGAACCCATGTGGCATTTTACAAAAATAATAATTGAAGGAGGGAGTTGGCCAACAAAGATGAAAGTTCAAAAGAAGAAAGAAATGAAAGAAAATAATGCTGGAAATGATCATTTGACCTAAATGTAAGTGGTTTTTACACAAGTCATAGCTGACTGAGAATATTGCCACTGCCACATTGGACAAACTTTAGGCATATAGCCAGAAGAACTTAATGAAAGTGAACTTATGGACATAAATGAGGAAACGGATGATGGAATTTCAGAGCAAAGGACACTAGCAAAAATTAACATTAAAAAATCCTCAGGGTTCTGCGTCCATGCACAGTGGTTACGGCCACATGCACTGAGGCTGGTGGGTCTGAACCCGGCCTGGGCCTGCTAAACAACAATGACAACTGCAACAACAAAATAGCCGGGCATTGTGGCAGGTGCCTATAGTCCCAGTTACTTGGGAGGCTGAGGCAAGAGAATCACTTAAGCCCAAGAGTTTGAGGTTGCTGTGAGCTGTGACGCCATAGCACTCTACCAAGTGTAACAAAGTGAAACTCTGTCTCAAAAAAAACAAGAAAATTCTCAGGAAAATTTCATGACATTGAAAACAGAATAACAAAATGACGGAAGCGGATCCATACTTGTAAAAGAGTACAATAATTTGCCAAAACATAGAAAAGATGCTTGCTTCAGATCATAAGTTACATGAAACCCAAGCATAGTTTAAACTACTTTTGTTAAGTTTTTTTACAAAGAAATAAAACACTTTAATTTTCAATGTTTTAAATTATAGGATATTAATGAAATATTAATTTTGCTATTTTTTCTTTTCCCTATAGATTTACAACTTGCGGTAAGAGAGTTTTAATGTTTTGACAAACATGTTTAAAGTTCGTGAAATAATCACCCATTTTCCCATTGATTTTTTAGATCACCTTGCATGGTTTCAGCTTCCATGATCATTTTTACCATCCTGCATGATCATGCAAAGTGGCCACTGTCTGTCATCTTTAAAGCAGCGTTGCAAACTCAAATGCCTTCAGGAGCCAGGAAGGGAAGGTCAATGAGAAAAGCAGGCAAGGTGTAAGGTTATATATGACCCACAGGCTCCTCAGGCTTCATGGAGAATGCTGGAAACTCTACTTTAGGAAGCACTGCCCTGTCTAAAGAAGGCAGTCTCTACTCAACTTTCATGGAACACCTAAGAGAATTGTTGTCAGGGGTCACCAGATCTGATTCTTCAAGAGGTAACTGAAATCTGGATTTACATATAAAACCTTGAAATTTTTAAATAATGACAGTAATTCATACTTAAATATCCTATGAGTCAAAATGCCACCAGCTAATGGCCCTCCATTTAAAATGCCTGTATTCAGCACATCTTTGAATGGAAGAGAGCTGTCAGAGGTCTAGTACTAGGAAGAACGAGAAATCAGATGACTAAAAAGTATTCATGCTTCTTCCCCCTTCCTTGCCTTATCTGTTGGCAAAGTAAACCAGAGATTATACCACTGCCACTTGTTATTAAGGAAGTAACTCTGGAAGACAGTTCACTGTGTGAACGCATACAGGCTACCCAAAATGGGGAACTCCTGCCTAAGCCCAGCTTACTTATTGTCATAGTAGCTAGATGTCATGACAAAGAAAGCAGGATTCTGAAAGGATAGAAAATAGGTAAGATTTTCTGGGTGAATAGAAGACACAAAAATAAAATTTTGCTGCTGGGTGTAAAGTGAGAGCAACCATGGTGGGGAGCCCCAAGGGTGCCACCATAAAAGACTGAACAGTGCCAAGAGCAAAGGGTCAATGCACAAAGGCAAACTTCATTTACTTCATCACTGCGGATATTTTTTTCTGTTTGATAGAACGTTTATTAGGTCACATACTGAACCCCTGAACTGCCCATAGACTCGGCAAACTGCAGCTCAAATTTTTAAATAAGACTAGAAGTTGACAAGTCTACTTGTAGGCCCATCCTGCCACACCGGAGAGAAATTAGTCACATGGAGTTTGTATTTAACTTACTAGCAGCAACCTCAGTTCATACAAGTGAGGACTCTGAATTGGAAGAAATCCTAGAAGCCACTCAGCCAATCCTTCAACCAAAGCAGGAATTACCTCTTCAAAACTCTCAGTCAGAGACCAGCTGGGCTTCTGCCTGCAGCACGACCAGGGGCTTATTTCACCTTCTGTAAATCTGGTGACATCTGCACCAAATTAAACAAACCCTTGGCCAAGGGTATGGCTACCCTCGTGCTCAATGAGAATAAAACATTTGCAAAGGGAAGGTTTAAGGTTAATACACCACCATTGCAAAAAGAGGATCTGGAACACAAATATGATAAAAACCATTTAAATATATCATTAATTTTCAGTTTGAACAGATCGTCTACCTGATGAAGAATCATTTCTCGCTCTGAGAACCAAAACCAGTTTTTAGGGCCACTTCTTTATTGGAGTAATTTTTTTCTGTGTGTTTGATTTTCAACTAAAGCATTGCTTCCTTTTTAGAAATTATATTGACAATGTCACAGAAAACGTAGGGGAAATATGCATAATCCTATACTAAAAGAAACTTATTTTTGCATCTTTCCTTCTGACCAACCTTTGATCAAATGCAAACATAGTTTTACATAGTTGTGATCATAGCATTTATATCATTTTGTTTTGAGAAACATTGCCAACTATCTATTCCATCCTTCTTTCTTGCCCGATTTTGCTCCAAGTGGTAAGATTCTCAGCCCCAAGTGATGAATCAAGTTTGGCAAACCAATCATGATTCCCTTATTGCTCATCTTCCCATGTAGCTACGTGGAGATCTGTGAACTGGTTCTGGTCAAAGACACTTAAGAGAACGTCTGCTGGGAGTAATTCCAGGAAAGCTTTCACTTTCACCAAAAAAAGGACTTTATGGCTGGTCTCAAACTCCTGCACTCGAGGAAGCCACCTGACCTCTTGTTCCTCCTTGCATTGCTCACAGATGTGATGGCAGGAGCTTTCACAGCCCCCCTGTGATCAAGGAGGAAAGCTCAAGAGAATTGTAGAGATATTGGCATTGGACTAACACTAGAAGCTGGATTTTGATTTCTTGTTTTATGAGAAAAATAAACTCTTTCTTCTTGAGCTACTAGGAGCGGATTATTACTTCTGAAAATAATTACAATTGATTGAAAGAATTTTGTTTGTACTTAATTTCTTTGTTATTCTCTGTCATAGATTATAACATTTAATTCTGTTGCTAGGTCACGTCTTAAGCTCTGCTATTGCTGAGGGCTTAGGTTGCTTTTATTCATTTTATGTTATAGATCACGCTTCAGAAAACATGTTTGTGCCATTTAGCTTTTTGTTTTTATCAATATTGTGTTGAAAATTTTGAAAATATATGGGTTTTTTTTTTGTTTGTTTGTATGTTTTTTGAGACAGAGTCTTACTCTGTCGCCTTAGGGAGAGTGCAGTGGCGTCATCATAGCTCACAACAATCTCAAATTCTTAGGCTCAAGAGATCCCCTGCTTCAGCCTCCTGAGTAGCTGGCACCCACCACAATGCCTGGCTAATTTTTCTATTTTTAGTAGAGATAGGGTCTGGCTTTTGCTTAGGGGGTTTTCGAACTCTTGAGCTCAAGCAGTCTACGTGCCTCAGCCTCTCAGAGTGCTAGAATTATAGGTATGAGCCATCACGCTTGGCCAAATCTATGGTTCTTTAAATGTTTTATTAGATTTCTTTTCAAAAGAATTACAAGGCCTCCAATAGTATATAAATAAAAAAATCTCACCATAATATCATCAGCAATGAGTATCATTGCAATTATTTTTTAGCTACTTTTTTAGGTGTAAGATCCTATTTCAACTTTGTTTTTTCTTTTTCTTCTCCTTCCCCCCCCCTTTTTTTTGAGACAAAGTCTCACTCTCTCACCCTAGGTAGAGTGCTGTGGCATCATAGCTCACAGCAACCCCAAACTCTTGGGCTTGAGTGATCTTGACTCAGCCTACTATGTACAGCATGCGCCACTATACCTAGATTTTTCTATTTTTAGTAGAAATGGGGTCTTATTCTTGCTCAGGCTGGTCTTGAACTCCTGAACTCAAGTAATCTACCTGCCTTGGTCTCTCAGAGTACTAGGATTACAGGTGTGAGCTATGGCACCTGACTTCAAGTTTGTTTTAATGAATTGCTTTGCTTAATCATATGTGCGCATATGTGCTTTCAGGAATTCAAGGATGTATCCTGTATTCTGAAGTCTTCAAACGGAGACCTGGGGGTCAAATCCAGTCTTTCACTTGTTTGTTTGCTATAAATAAAGTTCGACTAGAACACAGTCATGTTCATTGATTAATGTATTGTCTCGGGCTGCCTTCACACTACAATGGCAGTGCTGAACAGTATGCCAGAGATTGTATAGTCCCCAAGGACAAGAATCTTTACTATCTGACCCTTTGAGATAAATGCTAAGGGCTGCTCTAAATTTGAGATTATTTTATAATAAGACTACTTGATTAGTTAACCTGTAGTTCAGCCCAAGATAACAGTTGATTCTTGAATTAACTGGTACCTAAACTCCCCAGTTCAGAGCTCCATTCCTTTGGCTAAATGTATTGTTCTTTGTTAAAAGGCAAGCCCCCAGAAAGTAACAAATGTATCAGTAAGTTGGAGTAAGTGGGAAGTAAACCAATAAACCAAATATCAAACATTTAGATAGAGACATGCTGCTATTATTTTATAATCCTAGGTTATTGAGTAATAGAAATTTCAATTAGTCTAGGGTTGGCCAAACCAGAAAGTTTCATGAGGGTTGACAATGGTATGGGAACAGATTGACCAATGTGGGACTGTATCTGTCATCATGTGTGTTTTGATTGTACATCATTTAGTAACTTTTTTCCCAGGTTCAATCTGTGTGAGCATTTTAAGGTAAGTGTATTATAGGGGGTGCATATTCCTTTTATCTCAAGCTCCACTATGGCTCCACACAGCACTGGATCACAGTGCCCCATCCTCCTGACTCATCAGAGAGATCCGATGAAGGCTGGTCAAGGGACCTCGTCTACATCTCAGTGAGAGATCAGCCAACTAACTCTGAGATTTCTAGCTTTAAGTATGCTTTACACATCCCCTTGCTACCCCTCATTCTGTCTTCTAGACTTCAGCCACCCAGAACCATTCTCATATCCATGGTCTAATCCTTTGCACACATTGGTCCTGTCTGGAAGGTTCTCTCTGGTGTCTTTGTGCTTGGACAGCTCTCACTTTCACTTCACTCTTGATTAGAGGTTACTTCCTCTAGGAAACTCTCCTGAGTCCTGAAGCCACTAGGTTAGATGTCCTTCCTGTCTGCTCCACAGCTCTCTGCCCTGACCACTCACTGACTAGTCACTCATCTCTCTCCACCACAGGACTGTCAAGTCCTTGAGGGTAGGAATGGCTTCCTGTGTATAGATGTATGTCCTGAGCCTAGTCCAGTGCCTGACACATAGAGCCTACTCAATCGGTCATTTATTAAATGAATAAATTAATGAGTAAATACCTCGCTTGATAGGCTTTGTATTTGTATTTTAATCTACCATAAATGCTGCACTTCTCTCTAACTAAAATTAGTTAATAATGCTGAGCTATATTATTTGTGTTTTAAGCACAGCCCACCTCTGTTTTCTTCCTGTGCTGGCCTTCCTGCTCTCCATGGGGCTGTGAGTAAGGGGGAGAGGACAGCAGGCTTCGCCAGGGCACCCAGCGCTGAGCCTGCTGCTGAGTCCCCCAGCATTCTGCTTTTGTTGTTCCCCAGCCTCCTGGACCAACAGCAAAGAAATACTGACTAGAGTTCTGACCTGTGAACACCCTTGTAGAAATGCTGTCTCTATAGACAGACCCGTAAGTGAAAGGGACAAAGAGCACAATTTCTATACATTCATCAGATGCTATTTACCACATGCACGGAGGAGCACCAGTGCCATGTGTTCAGAAAAAGCGGCTGCTGACCTTGAATTTTTTCAGGTGTAATTAAAGATATCATTCTCTAATGATTGTCTGCCTAGAATTCGATTAATTTTGAGCACATGCACATATGTACACACATATACACATACACAGACATACATACGTGCAAACCCATTTATGCTCATGTGTGCCTGGATGTGCTTATACACATGTTTATGTATATAGTTACATATGTATATCATACATATGCATATATAGCTACATATAGATACACACATATGCCTGTATCATACAAATTCAGAGACTATGCATATTAATAGTTATAATATCTTAATAACTTAGGTCAGGGTCAGCACTTTTTTTATATAAAGGATCAAGTTGTAAACAATTTTAGGCTTTGTGGGCCTGCCTTCTGCGATGCAGCTATTCAACTCTGCCATTATGCTCTGAAAACAGCCACAGACAATATGCAAACAAATAAGCTTGGCTAACTTCCAATAAAACTTTATTTACAAAACAGGAGAGGGCTGGTTTAGTCCTACTAGCCACAGTTTGCCAACCCTTTCAGTAAATGGCACTTCACAGAACAGAAAATTATGTACAGTTTAGGATAATCATATAATGTAGTTGTTATGGGGTATTCTCTCATCAAATACTGTGGTAAGGTACACATTCTGTGGATAAGAACATAAAGTTTCTCGGTGCCTGTGGCTCAAGCAGCTAAGGCACCAGCCACATACACCTAAGGTGGCAGGTTCGAATCCAGCCCAAGCCCGCCAAACAATGACGGCTGCAACCATAAAATAGCCAGGCATTGTGGCTGGCGCCTATAGTCCCAGCTACTTGGGAGGCAGAGGCAGGAGAATTGCTTGAGCCCAGGAGTAGGAGGTTGCTGTGAGCTGTGATGCCACAGCACTCTACCCAGGGCGACAGCTTGAGGTTCTGTCTCACACACAAAAAAGAACATAACGTGTGTCTTCTAGCTGGTAGAATCCAAATCCATAAAAATTAGAGAACATCCACCCATTACAGGAGGAGTTACCTAAATTGAATGTATTTCTTTATTTTTCTTCTTTTTGTTGTTTAAATATGTTTAAAATGCTCTAGGAAATAAGGTCCACTGTGAATTATCTATATTTCCTCATTATTCAGTGAGCTTCAAAGAATAAAGGCTTTTTGACTTCTTGCGATTTCCCATAAAAAACAAGATCTGTATTTCATGTTTTCCCCTTAGAAATAACTGAAAGAACCTCTAAAAGCAACAGTGCCTTAGAAGACAATCAAATCCTTTAAACATGTGACATTTTATTCCTCTCTGGATCACATTTAACTTTTTGCCTCCAAATCCCTGGACTAGGATGAAAACAGAGCACCAGCTCCCCCCAGCATTACGTCAACTCCGAACACCGCATATAGAAATGACGGCAGCCACAGGAGACTCTCCCGTGTGGCTGAGGTAGATGAATGTCATGGAAAAGATTGCCTGAGCACCGTCCGGTCTGAGAAAGGTTAAACAGCCATTCTGAAATGGAATACATGGTTTATCTGCAGTTACAGCCAGCAACGGCTTTTGTATTTTACAAAACATTCAAGTACAAAAGAATCTTGTATGCCTGTAAATTTTTCCATGGTTAAAACATGGAACATTTTTATGTTTTATGTTCCATGGAACAGTTTATGTTTAAAGCATGGAACATATGTTATGGAACATGTTTACCATTTACTTTTATTTTTACCAAGAGATTAGGTTCCTCCTTAGAATGGAAAAATTGGTGAGTTGCTTCTTTTGAAATGGGGACCTGGTCTGTCTCCTCAGCTAGAAAGCAGTGGAATCATCATAGCTTACTATAACCTCAAACTCCTGGGCTCAAGCAATCCTCCTGACTCCCAAGTAGCTGGGATTACAAGTATATACCACCATACCATCTATTTTTTGTAGAGACATGGTCTAGCTCTTGCTCAGGTTGGTCTTAAACTCTTAGCCTCAAGCAATCCTCCTACCTTGGCCTTTTATTATTTTTTAGAGACAGAGTCTCACTTTGTCACCCTCAGTAGAGAGCTGTGATGTCACAGCTCACAGCAACCTCCAACCCCTGGGCTTAGCTCTTGCCTTAGCCTCCTGAGTAGCTGGGACTATAGGCGCCCACCACAAGGCCTGACTATTTTTTTGTTGCAGTTTGACTGGGGCCAGGTTTGCACCCGCCACCCTCAGTATATGGGGCCTGCGCCCTACTCACTGAGCTACAGGTGCCACCCCTACCTTGGCCTTTCAAAGTGCTAGAATTATAGGTGTGAACTACTACTCCCAGCTGCAAGTCACTTATTGACCTTGACCTTTCACAGAGGGCTGAATCCTTAAAACTTTCTAAATAATCTTTCCCAGAATATGCATTTTAAAACATAAGACCAATTGCTCAGCAATTGAAAAAAAAACCCAGGAAATATATTTTGACTTCAGACTTTGAGGTTAGAGATATTTTAAGATTTTTATTTAACTCTTCCCTCCACTTTAATCTATAGAAACTATCAGTTTTTCAGATTAGTATATCATTATTATTGTCATCTCCTTAAAGGAAATATTGCCTGTCACTCCAAGCCTAACTTTTTTATATCTTCAGGAGAATCCATTTCTTCTCCAGTCTTAGCTTCTCCCAACAGGTAAACACAAACTTCTGATACTTGTTCAGGTAGTATTTCTGAATTTACATGTTAAAAATAGTCTAATAAATCCGACTCACTTATAACCATTTACCACTATTCTTTCATTTGCAATGTCACAGTGAGAATAAAGTACAAATACAAACAGATATTTCACCAGTCCCAAATATACAATGGTGCACTTGGAGGGGATTTGAGCAGCACATGTCAAAAAAGAGAAACCAAGTAGAAACAAATCAAGGACATCACACCAGTGATGTGTTCATTGTCTTAACCTCCCAGGAGTATGGAAAGGAGAAAGCAAAAACATTGGTGAAAATAGCTAAAACCACAGTGATACTCAAACTCAATGAAAAGAAAATAAAAGATGGAAATGAAAATGGCTCTGATTGCTGAATGATGGAGAAGAAAAAGAAAAAACAAACTAGTTGGTGAGCACAGACAGGCTTTAGACAACCAAAATCTCGTAACTAAATACCACAATATCAGATGCAAGTCAGATTGAGGTTCTTTATGCCCCATAATACCTGCCTCTTGGGCCCTGTGCAGCATTTTCACATCACCTTTGTTTGGCCCAGGTCAGATATCAATTTTATGTCCAACCATTCACCACTTGTGCTGAGTTTTTCTCCATGCCATCTCCTACCTTCCAGATTTTCTCCTGCCAAGTGGGTTGATGGGTGTCTCTGAACAGTACTGATTTGACGGAAGCCAGTATCAGGACTCAAGGAAATTGCCTGGGTGAGCCAGGTATCCCTGCTTAGCTGGCCAATCAGAGAGATCCCATTATGCAATGGGCCACTAAGGGCCCTTTCCTTCTGGAGTGGAGGCAGAAAAATGAAGGGTGCCCACTGAAAGTTCTCATGGGTTGTTTCTGGAGCGAAGACATGCCATTTTTTTTTGGACTGGTCTAGTTTGTGTGTGTGTATCTTGTCTTTGAAAGGGGACAAAAACTTTCCCAGTTTCTTCCTTAAAGTGCTTTAATCTACTTACATTTTAATGCACCCATTTATGTAGGTATAACTACCATTTAAATCTTATATGCTCCAAATCATAAGGTGATTCCCCAAATATATTCAAGTAGGCTACACATATACACACACACTTCTGCCTCATCCATTCCATTAACTGCAACATTGTGGCATTATTAGTGAATTCTTCCACGCTTAACCCACAATGGAGAGCTTTGCACCAAGGGAATTTCTCTGCCTATTTCCCTATTTGGTGGCGCCGACAGGACATGGAGAGCATTCTGTAGTAACACTGTCTGCAGAGGTCAACAGAGGTTGAAGGAGGCCCTGGGATTTTCAGCTATGAAGGCTGATTCTGACTGAGTTGTCTGTAGATTCAGATCCGGTTCTACTTTACTCAAACCAAAGTGCTCCAAGTGCTTCTTCATGAGATTACAAATCAATTTATTAGACGAAACTCCCCGCTCACCTACACACACATGCATGCGATAGAGCCACCTGCATAGGTCTTCATAGAATTCACACAACAATGACATTTTGCGTTCTGATTTTACTACCTGTGGAATTGCAAAATATCCCCCAAATAGCTGGTGTTCATAGTTTGTTTTTTTAAAGAACCATAAGAAAGTTAGGCCACAGCTTAGTCAATGAAAATAAAATTACTCTTAACTGTGAACAGAGTCAGAAAACACAGCCTCTCATTACAGAGAATGAAGAAGTTATGTAGGACCAGTTTAGCTTCTAGAGAATGTGACAGGTATTTCTAAGGGAAATTGTGAAATCCTTATAGACATGTTTTTTTCCACCAATTAAAAAATATGCCTTAATAGAGCTCTACACTATCTCCTCTTTCATTTGACCTTTTCATGGTCAGGGAGCTCTAGGATGCCAGCTCTTATACACAGGGCTCCCTTCCATGGTGACTTACTAACTTGTTCATTTCAAAAATGTTTGCAGATGATGAATGCAATAGAACATTCAGAAAATGAATACAATAAAATTCTGTAATTCAGTGCCCCGTACCAAAGCTGCTCTGCAGTTTACATATTGCCTTCCAGACTTTTAAAATTTTAAATCCTTATTTAAAAATATTTGTATTAAACAAACACAAGCAAAAATGCCAATAGAATAGAAAATCACAAAAAGAAAACAATTAGAATATTCTCCAATCCCTCTACCCAGAAATAAACAGGGTTACCATGTGTACATAAACCCAATTTCTCTTTCTCCTTCCATCTATCAATATCAGTTTCTAGAAGGATTATTTTTCAATGCACTGATGCCTCTGTTCTGCCTTCATTCATTCAGCCATTCAATAAACATTACTGAGTACCTGCTATGTATCAGCCAACATTTTACTAGGGCTAAAACAATGCACCAAAGTGGCATAGACCCTCAGGGTTTTATGATGCTCATAGCCTGAAAGGGAAGATAGATATTCAATAAATAATTACTCATTTTTCTTTGAGGAATAAATTATATTTATCTTTTGGCTGTAAAGTTTCATGTGCCTTTCAAACCTCTGCTACCACCTCACCCCTGCGCATTCCAGTCTCCCTCTGTTTTTTGTTCATTAGTAACCCTTCATACAACTTAAGGTGTAGAACTCTCTGTTCCTTCTTGTCACCTGTGTCCTCCAAGCACAGGTGAGTCACTGAGCTTGGGGGCAGCTCTGTGCAGCACCGACTGCAGCACCAGTTGGCCTTGCACAAGTTTCTAATAACATCAACAAGAGCCATGAGAAGTTCTGAGAATTCTACCAACAGGATGAGAAGGCATTTGCAACAGGAAGTCAGATAGAGCTGTCAAATACAGCACAGCTATATAAGCAGCTAGGTTGAGAAAGGAGAAACATGCACGCTCCTGTTCTGGTTACCAGGCAGCTCTTGGTGTTAAGGAAAAGCAAACAAATTGTGCCATGGCAGAAAGGAACTCACATGCTGTGTGCTGCGGCTGCCCCGGCCCGTGGGTTGGACCAGGATGCTGTGTGAATCTCACTGCCAGGCTCTGAGTGGGCCTCTTGTGCAACTGGAAGGCAGGTGGAGTTCTCCATAGCCAGTGGCCTGGAGTGATTCTTTTATTAACTTCACCATGTTTCTACTCTACTCTGTATTGGCTATAGAGACATGAACTTGTTCTTTTTTGTTTTATTTTTGTTTTTGGTCTTCTTAACACTGCTGGGGAAAAGAACCAGTATTTCAAAATTTTCAAAAGAGAATATGAAATGCAAACGACCATGAACAGAGGATATTCTATATATGGTAAACTGGGAAGGGTGCACACCACCTGATCTGGGGGCTGCAGGACCTTTCCCCCAGAGGGTGTGGGGGCAAGGGATGCATGTGGGTTTCCCTTAGACCAGGTGTGGGTCATCCAGGAGGAGATGGTGTGGGGTTGTCTGTCCAAGAAGGTTAGCAGCAGGGCAGGGCAGAAAGTGGCTGCAGATGGCCTGCTGAAGGGCTGGACTTTCAGGAAGGAGCCGCAGGGGCTGAAGACAAAGGCCCAGGTGGGATCCCTGTGAAGCTTGAGAACCGGCTCCTCAGAGAGAGCTGAACTCATGCTCCTGCGCAGCAAAGGAGAAACCCAAGTAAGAAACGCCCCCACCCTTACCTCCTTGGAGGTGTGACCTTTCTCTAAGATTGAATGTTTTAATTCCTGAATCAATTGTGTTTTTGTAACTACAAGTGACTATAGAATCTGTCCGAGGGTGACCAGCAAAGTCATGGACTGCTTAACCTTATCCAGGGACAAAGAGCCCCTCCCTATGAGAGAAAAAAATACCATTGCATTTGGACACAAGACGCACCTCTTGCTCCTTCAGTACCCGGGCCCACCCTTGGATAGACTCTGGGCCTGGTGTCCTGTCTCTGCCCCCTGCTCCTGCTCTCAGACCCACGGTGGCTCTTCTCAGCACTCCCTGGTCTCATGCCTTCATCTCGCCAAGTGCCAGCTTCCCTTCACTACTGCAGCTGCTGAACTCTCCCGCAGCTCTCCCGTGACCCTGCCATGCATTGCTCAAAACTTCCTGGCATCTTCCACTCCCCAGTCAGGGGACTGAGGCTCCAACTGGTTTGTGTGACATCATGGGGCCTTCAGTATCCCATGTCCTGTCCCCCTTAGACCATGTGCCCTGCCCCCTGCACACTGGGACTGCCTGAGGCTTTCTGACAGCCCATTCACCCTCGTCTCTCTTCTTCCCTGTCATCCCTTTCCCCAGCCCACCACACCCCCTTCTTTGTGAAAATCCTGCATCATCCTTTGAAGGCCCAATGAAAGGTCTGTTCCTCTGTGACACCTGGGCCAGGCTTCCTGGGCAGGCATGACCTTCCCTCTTCCTTTGGACCCACTAGCTTTATTCATCCCCAGTTCCCAGCCCCGTGTTGGGATGCAGGGTAGCTATGACATGGCCTTTGTCCTGAGGACCTCCAGGATGCTCAGTCTGCTGAGACACACAGAGGCACTTAGAAGACCAGAGCAATCACTTATAATACCACAGTGACAGAAGCAGTGATGGTGGTGGGAACTGTTGACCTGACTCCAGTTAGGCTTTTATAGCACACACTTACTTACAAGATAGCTGAGAACATACCTCTCCTAAAATTTCCAAGCGCAAAGATCTTAGTCCTTTTCCTCCTATAGGACAGTTCCTTACACCCAGTAGGCACCCTGAGGGCCCATTTAATAGAAGCAAAAGAGAAAAATTCCACTGTTAATTTGTGTAGTTATTTATAGGCATGAAAACACTTTCAGATGCCATCTAATGTGCTCCTTAGGACAAGCTCAGCTGCTTTTAAAATTACTCAAGCCCCTACCTCAGAGATGCTGATGTAATTACTCTGGGAGGGGCTCAGGCATCAATATTTCCTTTTTTAAAAAAATCTTCTGGGGGATTCTAGCAGGAAGCTAGGGTTAGGAGGCTCTGATCTCCGTCCCCAGCAGGTGCTACTCTGGCTTGGAATGCAGGGGAACCAAAGCAGGGAAAGGTTAAGTAACCTTTTGCGTGCTTGAGCTCAGGTAGCTTGTGAGCTGGAAGGAGGACACTGGTTCAGGATGCCCCTCTCCACCTCAGGGCTGGCAGCAAAGGCAGTGTCTAGAGCTCCGACTGATATGCAGGGTCTTGCTGGTAGCATCCTGCTGCTCTTGGCTTCAATACCAGAGCAACATTGGTCACAAAGATAAAGGTATGCCATTAGCTGCAGGGAGCCCAAAGGGAAGTGTTGTCTACCAGAACCGGTATGATAACCCAGAGGACCTGCTTCAGGGGGCAAGTCAGACAAAGTACAGCCTTCTTGCCTGTTTGCCTGTCAACTTTTACCTTGATCAGTGGTTCCTCTGAATTCAGTTTCTCTCGTCTAGTGACTGGGTCCTAGATACTCCAGTCTGGGGTGTTAATTTGGTTGATTAAACAAAAGAACTTCTTAGAAGTAATTTCTCCAGAAGTATCTACCTCTGTCCGATTCCCAGGTATTTATGAAAATACCAATGAATTGTAGGAAACATTTCCTCAGTTGTAACTTTGATCGAACTTGGTTCAAAACCAAGTAACCAAAAGAAAAGTAAGAAACCATAAAGCTGGATGCCACCAGAGAGCTCTCAGCTTGGAGTAAGCTGTAGTCTAAAAGTGTATTCATAATTCAGCTGCTCAGAATGCACAATAACCTTCCCAGAGAAACCATATTTTAAATAGTGGTAAAGATCTCAAGCTCTCTTATAAAGAGCTAACTCATGAGATAACAAGTAACATTAACAGAATGGGGAATTCCAGAAATTCTTCATGATTATTTTCTGGGAGAAAAGCAGAGTAAGGACTATATAATTCCAGGGATTAGGGGGGGGGGGGCACCAACTGTCTCAAAGCCAACAAGGAGCAAAGGGTGCACAGCCTTTTGCTGCCTGGGGCTGGGTGGGGTTTGTGGGCAGCATGGAAGACCACATGGCAGAGAGGCATGGAGCAGCACAGCCTGGGAGGGTGGCATGCCTGGAAGAGCTTCCAAGAGAGATTTAGGAGTAAGTAGTTCATAAAAAGGGAGGATCAAGAACAGTTCCAAGATAAGAGAAAACTTAGAGAGAAAGCAAATGGGATTTTTTTTTTTTTACCAAGTTTTAGTAAGTTATAAGTTTAATTTCTTTTAATGTTTACTGTCCTCCCCAAACCTCATGTTGAAATTTGATCCCCAGGTTGGAGGTTGGGCCTCATGAGAGGAGTTTGGGTACTGGGTTGATCCCTCATAGGTAGATTAATATACCTCCTCTGGGGGTGCGTGAAATCTCACTCTGTTAGTTTCGACAGAGTTAGTAACGACAGCTAGTTGTTAAAAACAACCTGACAGCCCCACCCCTTGCTTCCCTGCACACACTGGATCCCCTTCACCTTCTGCCATGAGGCCCTTACTAGATGGAGATGTTGGCGCCATGCTTCTTGTACAGCCTCCAGAACTGTGAGCCAAAGAAAATTCTTTCTTTTACAAATCACTCAGCCTACTATTCCTTTGTAGGAGCACAATACAGGCTCATACAATGTTCTTTAAGAGATTCAAGTAGAGGCTGGGATAATTTTTAAATGACTTTTTTTGACAGATTGTATTTTTTTCCTTTCCTTTTCTTTTTTTTTTTTGGCTAGAATTCTGTACTGGGTCTGGGCTGTGGAAGCTCCAGGATTTATTTGCACTTTGTAAGTTTGTGTTATCGATCCCAAAAGCAAGAAATTATCATTCAAGCAAACAAGAAAGAGAAGACAGAGAAAAATAAGATTTCTTTTCATTTCAACTAGTAAATATTTATTACATCAGCTTTTTTTTTTTTTTTTGAGTAGTTGCTATGTCTCCAGCACTATGAAAAACACTAGATAGGATGAGACACAAAAATAAGATAGAATTCTTGCCTTTTAGGAGCACAAAGGTTAGAGGGGAAGACATCATCACAGGCAAAAGGTTACCATTTATATGGTACCATACATGCTACAATGGAAGTGTGTGCAAATAGCACAGGTGCACAGCTCTACCTGGCTGGGTGGGGGAAGCTTCAAGGAGAAGGCTGGAAGGCTGTTCTCTTTAGTTGAGGACCCTGCCTGAGTCTATCCCTCTATATCTTCTGCTTTCAGAGATCCTCAAATGTTACTTTATCCTGTTTTTTTACTGCTTCATCTACAGAATCTCTAGAGTTCCTTTTTTTTTTTTCTTTTCCCACAATGACTCATTAGAAAGGAAGACTTTAGCAGAGATGGAGAAGTGGAGGGGTGATGGGAATGCCAACAGAAATGATGGCTACGTGATCTGATATTTTATAAGTTAGGGATTGGGTTTACATATACACATATAAATACACATACAGGCATATATGTGTGTACACGTATGTGTCTATAAAATGATATGGATTTAGGAATCAAAAGGATCTCTCAGAGAGGAACAGTTTCCCAGAATCCAGTCCTTGGGTAAGATAATGGTGATGAGACTGGGATGGCCAACACTCCACACATCATATTACTTTAGGTTTTTTATTTGAACTCTTGAATATATCACATAATCATTGAGCCACATTGTAGTCTGCTCTTCTGCAAAGTAAAACTTCAACAAGGAACTCTGGTTCACCTGTGTTATGCTATAATGTGTGGGGTTAATTGAACGGTTTCATTTCTGTATTACATTGAGAATCCAAGCCAAGCTTCTTGTTTCCTAGGATCTACATTTTCATATTTTTGTGTCCCTTAATAAAGCACAGGCTGGAACATAAGACAAAGGAAGCAAGTTATTAACTTTTTTTAATTAAATGATAGCTGTGTACATTAATGCAATCATGGAAACTATTAAATACAGATTACATGGCCCTATCTTACACCATATATAAAAATTAACCAAAAATGGGTAATAGACCTAACTACAGAAGCTAAAACTATAAAACTCTTGGAAAAAACAGGAGTAATTCTTTGTGACCTGTGATGAGGTAATAACTTCCTAGATTTGATACTAAAAGCCTAAGTGATGCTTCACCAAAATCCAAAACTTTTATATTTCAAAAGACACTATTAAAATGAGAAGACAACCCACAGAATGAAAGAAAATATTTACAAATCATATATTTGGTAAGGGTCTTGTGTCCAGAATATATAGAGAACTCTTAAAACTAATAGCAAAAGATAAATAACCTAACTTTTTATTTTTATTTATTTAATTTTTTGGGGCAGTTTTTGGCTGGGGCTGAGTTTGAACCTGCCACCTCAGTTATATGGGGCTGGTGCCCTACTCCTTCCAGCCACAGACACCGCCCAAATAACCGAACTTTTTATACGGGCAAAGACTTCGCATAGATATTTCTCCAAAGGAGATATACGAATGGCCAGTTCTCACATAAAAGAAGCACAAAGTCATATATCATCAGGGAAATGGACATCAAAACCATAATGAGATCCTATTTCACATCCACTAGGATGGCTAAACTAAAAAAGACAGATAACAATAAGTGTTGGTGAGTATATGGAGAAATTGGAACTCTTCATATATTGCTGATGGGAGTATAAAGGCACAGCCACTGGGGAAAACAATTTGGAAGTTCCTCAAAAAGTTAAATGCAGCATTACCACACGATCCAGCAGTTTCACTTCTAAGAATACAACAAAGAGAAGGAAAACATATGCACACATAAAGATTTGTCCATGAATATTCATAGCACCATTTTTCATAATAGCCAAAAAATAGAAACTCAAATGTCCAACAGCTAAAAAATGGATATATGTAATATGCTATATCTATACAATGAAAGATTATTTGGCCCTACAAAGGATGGAGGTACTGATACATGTTACAACATGGATGAACCTTGAAAACATCGTGCTAAGCAAAAGGCGAGACACGAAAGGCCAGTTATGGTATGATTCCATTTATATGAAATATCCAGAACACTCAAATCCATAGAATAGAAAGTAAATTAGTGGTTGCCTATGGTTGGGGGAAAGGGAGGGAGGAGGTGTCTGCTGATGGGAATGTGGTATCTTTTGGGGGTGACGAAAACATTCTACAATTAAATAGTGATGATGGCTGCACAACGTTGTGAATATGCTAAAACCACTGAATCGCACACTTTGAAAGGCCAAATTTTATGGTATGTAAATTTGACTCTCGATAAAGCTGTTTTAAAAAACCAAACTAGATTGCACATTATTGGTAACCTTTAATTTTTTTTCTCTCTCTCTCCTTTTCTTCCAAAGAGGTGAGCATCTGCAGAATGCTGTCTGGCACAGAGCGAGGTGTTCATTAGAACAAGCAAAAATAGCATCCCACCTACCGAATATCTGTCATTGATGTTCAGATCGCTTTTTTCTTTGCTTAAAGAAAAAAATCAAGTAATACAGATCCCCAAAAGGAAGCTCTAGCTTTTGATTGGAAAATACTCACATTGCCTTTTCTGAAAGGTCAGGGATTTTTTTTTCCTAGAAGAGAGATTCTTCAATGGTGGTCTGAAGACCATGGGTGGTCCTTGTGGAACCAGTAAATCAAGTGCCTGCGACTCTACCATCCATAGTGTAGGGCAGTGGGATGAATGAGGCTGCGGGAGGGGTGTGGACCATTGTGAACTGTGTGGGCAGCATCCGCCCTGCCCAAAAGGGCAGCCTCTCCAGCACCATGGGATTGTAGGGATGAGAGTTCACATTCCCTAGCTCTTCCTGTTTTAAAAATAGGAGCTGGACACCTGAATTTTCTCATGCAAAATCTACAGGTTTTAAATCTGATAGTCCAACTTAAAAATAAATTAAATCGCCTGTGTGGGCTAAACAAAACATTTGTAGGCTAAGTTCCAACCATACACCACAAGTTTGTGACCTGTGGTTTCCGCCCTGGTTCTTTGGCACAATTAACATCAAATTTTCAGAGACTGAGCATTGAAATAGTGCTAAGAGTTCAGTTATCTCAGCCCTCACTTAATGTTAAAGTCCTATCTATAGTAGATAGGTGCTCTGAATTTAAGGAAGCTAATAATTCAAGCTATAAACTTGCAGTGTCTTTGTTGGCTTCTTATTTTAAAAAATATATTGTGCATTTAGGAGTTAGATAAGGAGCGGGAGGGAGATGGGGGTCTTGGGGAGATATGAGACTGGAATGGTGTTTGGTGTTTTTTTGATAATTCTCTCTGAGGGCTAACTCAGGTTTTGTTTGTTTGTTTGCAGTTTTTGGCTGAGACTGAGTTTGAACCCGCCACCTCTGCCACCTCCCGCCAGCGCCCTACTCCTTTGAGCCACAGGTGCCATCCTAACCCGGGTATTTTTTAACCCGAATTTATTATAATGCATCAGCAAGGTTGCAGCTTAGGACTTCCAGGCTTTCCAGAGGGAAGTAGAATTTTAGAGAAGACCTTAGAATTAATGTCATCCAATTCCATCATTTTCAGATGAGGAAACTGAGATCCATAAGCCTTAAACTGCTGGCTTGAAGACATGTCTGACATTTGCGGCTGAATCCTAAGGTAGTTAATCTTCTTTTCAGTGGGTCAAGTTGCAACTTACTAAGTAGCATCCAAATGAAACTGTGATCAATGTAAGATTTCCTATAGACATTTTTTTTACCTGACTTTCTCAATAGCACTCAGTTTTTGAGAAATACAAAGATTTAAAAAGATTAATAAGAAGTTGGTATTTATTTGACTTTCTGAACTACCTCAATGGAATAATGAGGTAATGAACAGAAGTTATTTCTCAATAGAGCCAACTAGAGATTGCTCAGAATTCTGGAGACAGGTTGGCAGGAAACACAGATAATCCTCACAACTCATTTTACTAGTTCCCGTGTCCCTAATAAAACTCTTTTTTTTTTTGCAGTTTTTTGGCCAGAGCCAGGTTTGAACCCTCCACCTCTGGTATATGGGGCTGGCACCCTACTCCGTTGAGCCACAGGCACCACCCCCTAATAAAATCCTTTTGAGGGCTACTAATGAGTGTCGAATTAACCAGTGTGTGTTTCACTTCCTCTTTACCCTCTGAAAGAGGCACTGGACAAATGGCAGATACCATCGAAGTGGAAAGGACAGGAGGAGAAATTTAGACAGTCCGTCATTCCTAAATAATTGAAAGTCGTGTGTAACTTGGCACAAAATACAGTATTATGAGTTGAATCCTTTTGCTCATAGGGACGCAGAAAACACAGGGCCCAGGAGAAGGGCCTAAGGGATCAAGCCCTTGGTTCACGTTGTTGATTTTTGTTTTTCTTTTGGTACAGCACCTACACGCAGATATGACAAGCCAAAATAGGAGTAAGAACACCGGCAATAATGATGATTTCTTATTAAATGCTGAGAGAGTTATGTGTCACATGAAAAATCAACAAAAGCTTCAGTTCCAGTAATCCTCAAGATTTTTTGCTGCATTTACAGTTGGTCCTTTTCTTTAATTATACAGAGTTGCCCCCAAAGTATCGAAATGATAGACTGGAACATGATTACTTCAGCAGGGGATCAGAGCTTTAGAGCTTCATCATTCGTGTGAGCCAAGTGCTAAATTTCAGCCTGTCTCTTCTCTAAATGCTGTTAGGAACCTTCTAAACCCTTTGTGTGAATCCAGGAGGGAAAACAGTCTGGCAAATTCTGACAAGCATTGCTTCAAGAGCACATTTGTACTCTGGTAAAAAGCCCAGGCCAATTGCTGCTGGGTTGTCATGGCAACAGACATACACACCATTTACACATCAGCTTCTGAAATGAGCACAAAATAACAAAACCTTTCCGAGAGCAGGGGGTGTGAAGGGAAGAGCTGCATCATCCACTGGGCCTAATGAAACAATGTTTTGGTTGTCTGCGGGGCTACAGTGGGCATGCTGCCCTCTTGAATTGTGTTGTATTTCTAACTCAGCAGAAAAATTCATAGGATCCTTTCTACTTTGTATAAACTTTGGGGGCAATTCCGCCACTTTTCACCAAACGCTCATTTCCTCTTCAAACCCTATTTGGTAACTGATGCCAAATTCATAGTATTATAGCAATAAGAAAATTCTCCTGCTTATTCCTCCAAAAAGTACATTTCTCTGCTTTTCCGTGGAAATTTTGGGGTTATTCTTATATACTGAAAAGGGAGGTGTCAGTCTTTCATAGGCCTACAGAAAATGAAGTTAATGGTTGGAAAGCCTTTCCCTGAAAGGGCAGTTCTAAAAATGAATAATAAATCACTCTTCACCCCAGTGGTTCCGAAAGCATAGGGCATCAACAATAGAATGCAACCATATGGAATGAGCCCACCAAGTTGGAAAATTTAGACTGAAAGGAAGTCGGATCCCTGAAGGTAAATCTGAGCAATTTAAAGTCAAGAATAAGGATGGAATACATCCCCTCCATTGAAGTGAAACCACAGGAACTCTATTCATGAGAAGTAAAATTAGCTATATGTTCAATTTTCGTGACACTTGTTATTGCACTAAGCATTCCACAGCATGACTTAATTGCTGCTGAAACACCTAAGAGGAAAGAGAAGGATGGAAAATAAAGAGTTTGATCGTTGAACGACAAAATATTCATGAATCAGAACAGTGAGTAACTAGAGATAGAGTTAGTGTCATAAGCAACACAGAACTAAAAGTCTCAAGTCTGAGGATAATACAGTTCCCTCAACTGATTCATCTTTTGTCGTTCTTTCCTGTAGTTATGAACATTTAACAAAAAAGCTCTGACATTAACATTTTTAAGTCTCTTTTTATAGTTTTCATTTTCTATCTTATAAGTAGAAAAACTGACTAGTTCTGATTTTAGTTCTGGGTGTCTAAAAAACAATTGCACGAAGAAAACTTAGGGAGAAAGATCTCATTATATACATTTTCTTAAGGATTTGGGCTCTAGGTGTTTTACTTAGACTTGGTAAATTGATAGAATATAGGGGGTAAAGAGCTAAAGAAAGCAGCTTATCTCTTCCAGGGAGTATAAACCAGCATCTGGCAAGCTGGCAGACATTTAGGGGGTCATAGGGGGGCAGTATTAAAGGAAGTGGCCTAAATGCCTTTTAGGCAGAGCACGAAGCTTGGTTGCTTTCCCCAGTCCTCCCCTTCCTCACTGTCTCATGTTTAGACTGTCCTCCGCATGCTCACTGTCTCATGTTTAGACTGCTGGCTTATTTACTCTCCTGCTCACAGGCTTTGAGTTGGCAGTCTGCACACACATGTGCCAGTGCTCCCCAGCTTTTCTTCCATTTGGTGTGGATTCAAATCAAGACTTTTCTTCAAGACTTAACTTAGGTGCCTTTCTTCTGCAAAGTGCTTCTGGCCTACCCGTCTCCCCTGGCCGTGCCCTTCACCCCTATTCAGTGCCCTTTGGCATTAGTTCTTATTTGTTTTCTCATTTGGTCATGATGCTAAATAATAACCAGCCAGTAAACTGCCAGACGGCCAGGTTGTGATTTGCTGTTCTTGTTTTTTCACACAGGGCAGAGGTGGACTCATTGTGGGAACTCAGTAAACCACTTCGTTTAGCAATAAACGGGAATGCAGAAATGAACAGAGTGCGGGAGTGTGGGCCCTGGACAGCTCCGTAGATTTGTATTTGTTTCACAAGAAAAATTAAAAGTTCTATAACGTCATTAAAACCCCCTCATGACAGAAATAGTTTTCAGGGGGGCTTGGAATTGATATTTTGATTCCCAGTAGATTATTCTAAAACACATCTCTGCTGAAAACCTCTAACTAATGAAGGTTGTCAACAAGTAGGACGAGCATACAGATAGAAGCAATCTAAGGAAACCATGGGATTGAGTTTAAGTATTTAATGACTGTATCAGGTGTCTATGACTGCTGTTACATCCTTGCTTAGTTCAGTTAGTCTGAAATGTTTTATTTTGGGTTTAGAAAAATTATAAAGTGGCACCACCTGGTGGTTACTACCCAGTGTGCTTGGATGAGCCTTGCCATGTCAAACAAGACAAATGATGCCAGCTAGCGCAGAAGACTTCTTACTAAAGTTGTACATGAAAGGAGCAAACTGAAATATGCTTTTCTTAGAAAATCAGAAACACAAAGGAAACATTTAAAATTTTTTCCTGAAGCAAACCCAGACATATCTGGAATAATCTACCACCAAAAAGGAGTTCACAGATGATATTCATTGGATAATATTAGATTTCTAATAGGTAATAAAGAAGATTTTATTGTTCTGTTTTTCTTTCTCCCTTAAAAAAAAAAAACAGGGATCCGTCTACATAGAACTCGACTTCATCAATTGTTTGATTTGTAATCTCACCCCACTCCATAAATACTCCATGTATTTATTTGTTGAAAAGATCGATCACTTGTACTGTAGAATTTTCCACATTCCTTACAGTACTGTTTAACTTGTTCTGTTATTCCTTGTATTTCTCTATAAATTAGTAGTTAGATCTGAATTCGATGAGCTGTTGATTAAATTTTAGTTCAGTTTTAATTTTTGGCAGAACTATTTCATAGGTGATGCTATATGCTTTGTATTAACCAAGTCTAAGGCATATGCCTAAATTGCCCATTCATACTAATGTTAAGATGGATTGGTGGGTTCAGGTGGTATCTGTCGATCCCTCTATTATAAAGTTCCCCAATAACCCTTCATTGAGAGCTTAAACATCCACTGATGATTGCTGTCCCTATTCTCTGCTTCATAAGGATCACAAAATGGTGACTGCATACATTCTATTCTTCTTTATACATTTATTATCTGGGATTCCCTCATCATCTATTTGGTTAACTTGAAATACAGTTCAAAGAGAAAAGGAAAAATATGTGATTAAGCTCTTTAAACAACATTTTTTAAAAAGTCAGTTAGTATTCTGGCAATCTCCAAACGCGATCCATGATATTTTGTGTGTGTTTCATTGCAAAGTCATAGATTTTCATATATTTAATGTATTTCATTCCATTACAGGCATTATTATTTTTGATGCTCAAATTGTCCCACATTTGACCAATGTGTATATATTTTTTAATACAAATACTCTAATATATGGCATAGTTAAGGAAACAGAAACACTGTTACACTCTTAGGATAAATTATCATCAGTTTTAAGGGGGATTGTTTGGCAACATATATCGGGAGCCTTAAAAACATTTATGCCCTTTGCTTATATCTTATTATTACACATAAAGAAGTCATTTGGCCAGGCACAGTAGCTCATACCTGTAATCCCAGTACTTTGGGAGGCTGAGGTAGAAAGATCACTTGAAGCCAGGAGTTCAAGACCAGCCTAGTCAACACAGGGACCCATCTCTAAAAATATTTTTAAAATTATCTGGGTATGATGGTGTATACCTGCAATCCTAGTTTTTTTGAGGCAGAGGAAAGAAGATTCCTTGAGCCCAGGAGTTTGAGTCTGCAGTAAGCTATGATTACATCACTGCATGCCACCCTGGGTGACAGAATGAGACTGTCTCTTAAAAACAGACACAAAAAACTTCCATATTAAAATAATTAGAGATGTGGACAATAATTGCATAGAGGTGCTAATTCTAGTAAAAAATTAGAAAGATGTCAATGGGGTTTGATACATTTGTATGATGATATATTGTAGCTGTTGTATTAAAAATCCAGTTTTGGGGATGGCACCTGTGTCTCAAAGGAGTAGGGCGCTGGCCCCATATACTGGAGGTGGCGGGTTCAAACCCAGGCCTGGCCAAAATCTGTAAAAAAAAAAATAATAATCTGGTTTTGGAAGAATTTTTATTATCATGGAGATCCTTTTATGATATTATACTAATTGAAAGAATCAGACTACCAAAATTGAATATATAGTATGCCTCAGTTATATATAATATCTGTGTAAACCGAAGAGTAGAAAGTCATACTTCAAAATGTTAATAGTTATATCCAGATGGTGGGATTATAGGGCATATTTCATGTCCCATTTGTACTTTTTTTGACATTATCTCCAATAATATGTACCACAATAGGCTTTACTAAAATGATAATGTTAATTTATTATTGTTGGAATAGTAAACCAAAGTAAAATTTCTCATTTTGGAGAAGTTGTACAAGAAAGAAAGAAAGTTTTCCCCTCAATTAAAAATCCTTCTGACTCAATTAAAGAGTGAAAATAGAGCTAAGTAGGATTTGGAATAAAGCATGCAAGAATTTTCCTGAGACTTTTTTTTTTCTCCTAGGATCTGCTCATTGTAATTAATCAGATTTCTCCAAGAGTAAATTTCCCCTGTGCTATCCCATGAGTCAATCTAATATTTCAGCTTCATTCTCACTGTGGATGAGAGTGTCAACATAGATTAAGATAGATGTGTCTGCCATTTGTAACTGGATTCCACTAGACATCTCCTCCCACCAGTTCCTTTCTGATACTATTTCTGAGTTTTGACATCCTAATATCTAGCTGTTACTTCCAAAAGTCTGACAACCTCTAGTCCAAAATACTTATTAGTCCTTTAATCTCTGTCTCCCCCTCTTATTACCAAAGTAAGAGATATTCAATGTCCAAAAATTAGCCAAAAGAACATTCATGAATAATTCTGTCAAAATAACTCTTACGGTATCATTATAAATCCTATTGATTTATAGGGCTAGCCTGTAAAGTCTTTGGGGATAAGATGCATATCTAGTTCAATCTTTGTTCACCTGGTGTGTAGGACAGTGCTCATTTCATGAGTTTTTACTGATTGTGGGAGTGAGACAAGGAAGAAGCAAGGGAAAAGGAAGGCGTTTCTGGACAGGAAGACTCCACAAAAAAGCCATGAGTTCTGAGTGTTAGTGAGGGGAGCCTGGTGACTAGCCCAGCCTGACGAGAGAGATCTTGCGAGGGAATTATGGAAATTAAGGTTGTGGCAGATGTGGTGAGACTATGGAGGGTCTCAGTATCTGGCTGAGGTCATGTCTATAGCATAAATCTGTGAGGGACAAAACTGAAATCTATCTTAGTCCATGAAACAGCCCCAAATTCTTTAATTCTTTGAATAGAATAATTGGTTTATAAGAGAAGGTCGGTGCCAGGGGAGAGCTAAATGCTAGACTTTAAAAATAATGCTTTGTAACTATGTAGAAATAAATCCATAAATCTGATGGGATTAGAAACTTTTTTTTTAGGTATCATTTACACAGAGTAAAATTCACCCTTTTTAGTTTGTAATTCTGAGTTTTGACAAATCCATACGAGTAGTGTAACCACCATCTCAATCAAGATACAAAAAAAGAGTTCCATCATACAAAAACAGATACCTCATGACTCTTATAATCAACCTCTCTACCCAGCCCCTGGCAGCCAATGATCCATTTTCTGCCTTGTAGTTTTGCCTCTTCCAGAATGTCTTTTAAGTGGAATCATATAGTATGTAGCCTTTGAGTCTGGTTTCTTTCACCTAATGCTCTTGAGAACAATCCAGGTGATTGCACACATCAGCTCATTCCTTTTTATTGCTGAGTACTATCTTACTGTTTGGATGTACCACAATTTGCTTAATCATTTACAATTAAAGGACAATATATTTCTTTTTAATATGACTACTATTCTACCTCTAGTTTTAGGGAGTTTGGGAGAGCCCTCCTCTTTCCTCCCTACTCTGTGACCCCACAGAGCCCATGGAACATTGGATTTAGCTAAGGCAGATGTTCCTCAGTTCTGCCAATGCTGCCAATGCCTATACATTCATATGAATGGCAAAGCATAACTGTAGTCCAGAAATTAGAAGGGAAGAGGAAAGAGAGGACAGGGGAGGGGGGATATGGGAGGAGGGAGAGCATTTGGGGGACCTCACTTAATGTGCATGATGCAATGATACATTTCAAAACTATTAAGAAATGAGTATAATTGTGATGGATGTGTTACTTAGTTCAATGTAAGCATTTCACATTGTATATCAAAGCAGTACACTGAACCCCACAAATACATCAATGTACAAAGTTATGACTTAATAATAATAATAGAAAAAGTATTTTAAAAATTTTAACTCTTTTCAGAATATATTGATTAAAATAAAAGCTAAATATTTAAATAGAGAAAACCATACAAATTAAACTAAAGAAAATGCACACAATATTAAATAAAAATACTTCCTGTTATGTGATGAGTATGCACAACATGGCTTTGGAATCATTGTTTTTGCACTTTAAGGAGCAATCAATCATTCCTTTCACTGAGTCCTCTAGTGAGCAGTTGCTAAGCAGAGTAAGAGTTTGGGTTATTTAGAGGTCAAGAATCAGAAAGAGATGAAATCTCAAAACTGCAGATGCTGGCGTGGATGTGGAGAGAAGGGAACACTTTTACACTGCTGACGGGACTGCAAACTAATACAACCTTTTTGGAAGGAAGTGTGGAGAAACCTCAAAGAACTGAAGCTAGATTTGATGCTGCAATCCCATTACTGGGCATCTACCCAAAAGGAAAAAAACCCTTTTATCATAAGGACACTTGCACTAGACTGTTTATCCCAGGTCAATTTACAATTGCCAAAATGTGGAAACAGCCTAAATGCCCACCAATCCAGGAATGGATTAGCAAGCGGTGGTATATGTACACCATGGAATACTATTCAGCCATTTAAAAAATGGAGACTTTACAGCAGGGGTCCTCAAACTTTTTTAACAGGGGGCCAGTTCACTGTCCCTCAGACCGTTGGAGGGCCGGACTGCGGGCCCCAGACCAGTCAGCTGCTAAGCAGGACAGGCAGCAGCAGCAAAAACACCCAGCGGGCCGGATAAATGTCCTTGGCCGGCCGCATGTGGCCTGTGGGCCGTAGTTTGAGGACGCCTGCTTTACAGCCTTTGTATTAACCTGGATGGAAGTGGAACACATTATTCTTAGTAAAGCATCACAGGAATGGAGAAACATGAATCCTATGTACTCAATTTTGATATTAATGACAGGGTGTGGGTGGGGGAAGGAGAAAGCAAAAAGAGAAAGAAGGAGGGAGTGGTGGGAAAAGAAAGAACAGAGAGAGGGAAGGAGGGAGGACGGTGGGGTCTTGGTGTGTGACACACCTTTTGGGGGCAAGACCTTACCTAACAAATGCAATTATTGTAACATGGTTTCTTGTACCGTCAATGAATCCCCAATAATTAAGAAAAAAAAAAAAAAGAATCAGAGAGAGGACATACAGGCTTGATGGGAAGACTGACACATTCATGAGCTTCTTCAGGACCCCAAGGACTCCAGGGAATGCTCAGTTTGCACTGTAATGCATGGCATTTTGAAACCAAATTGTAAGTGTATTCACCAATAAAATAAATTGAAGAAATTGCATGGAATTAAAAGTTACAGACATTGTTGGTTTTTCTGAGTCATGAGCAAGTCATTTTTCAAAGCACTGTGCTTAGCAGGATGGTTTTATAAATGTATGCTATTCACAGGTAAAACTAAGGAATGAACGAAACCATTAAAACCTACATAAAACATTTATTTTTCAGTGCTATATGATTAATTAGGGCTATTGTGTGTAGAAGAGAGTGGAATTGCTTCCATTTGTTGTATTTAGCTGTGGGGGTGATTTTATTAGATATTTATGAAGACACGCATTTTGCCATCTGTACAAAGGACAGCCAAGTAGTTGAAGTCTTACTAACTCATATCTACCATAATTCACATAGACATAAAATCCACCTTTGCTTAGCAAATGAAAAATAAAGAACTAAAGGGCATATTGAAGAGGTTAATCTTCTAAAGTTTTCTGGTGAAGTCTGAGACTGGGCACGGTGGCTCATGCCTGTAATCCTAGCACTCTGGAAGACTGAGGCAAATGGTGCCTGAGCCTACAGGCTAGAGACCAGCTTGAGCAAGAGCAAGACCCTGTCTCTAAAAATAGCTGGGTGTTGTGGCGGATGCCTGTAGTCCCAGCTCCTCAGGAAGCTGAGGCAAGAGAATTGCTTGAGCCCAAGAGTTTGAGGTTGCTGTGAACTATGACACCATGGCACTGTACCAAGGGTGACAAAGTGAGACTCTGTCTCAAAAAAAAAAAAAAAGAAAGAAAGAAAGAAAGAAAAGAAAAAGAAAAGCAAGAAGTCTGAGTATTTTTAGAAGGCAATACTTTGTTACACCATTTGGCTTATTGTAAATTTCTCCTTTCTTTTTCCATATATTTTTAAGTGAAAAAAGTTTATGTATACTTTTTAGGAAATCATAAATACGAATTTTCCAATTTCTTTGAAGTGGTGACCATTTGCTGTCAAATGAAGACTATAGCAGTCTTAAATGCAAGACCACAATGATTTTAAAGAAGGTAAATGGGGAAATCTTGGGGTATGAAGCAGGAATTGCCTCTGAAAGAAAGTTGGCAGGAGATAAGAGGCTGAGGTGTAGAGGAAATAAATAATTCCTGTGTTCTCCAGTCAGTCCAGGCTGAGAAGGGGCAGGTCTGTCTTGCAACGGCCCCTAGGCCCCTCAGCCCCTCCACTGCAGCTGAGGTGTGAGTGACGGTCTATTTGCTCACAGCAGCAGCCTCACAAGTCCTTTGGCACAATAAGGCCAAAAGAAACACTTAAGAAAACAACACACTGTGGGATCTGCAAGCCTCTTATCCTCAGTTTTTCAAATTTGTAGATAGTAAAAACAAAAAGAGTAAGCCCATTAAGAACTTCCTAATACATTCTATGCTTAAATACTAGAAAGAATTTGGGTAGTTCTGCATAGCTGACAAAATATTTCCATGTGCATTAGCTCACTTCATACAAATGACTATTGTGCAGGGTAGAGTCGATTTGCCTCGTTTTGCCGACAGCAGGCGAAGCCTAGGAAAGTGAAGTGAAGCAGGCTGGACTACAGAGCTTCCCAGTCTGTGGTGGGTTTCAGAGGAGAAGGAGCTTGAGGGTGAAGTGCAAACGCGTCCCCAGGGTTAGAAAGGGGAGGCTATGAACATGAACTCTGTGAGAGGGTCAAGGGCAGCACCTAAATATAGACATGCTGGGCAGCGGTTTCGTTTCTCCATGCACAGCACAGAAGGAAAAGCTTGCCTGGTTCTAGTGCTGTCAAAAAAATAGGTCACCAGCCTCGCAGCAGCCTTGCTACAAGTGGCAAATTCAGAAGGAGCCCCTTTGGGTTAGTAGGGGGCATCTTACAGTAGGCATGGGAGCGGCCATGAACAACACCCCTGCACTGGAGAGGAGAGGACTGGGCTCCGCGGGTGTGAGTCCCTGCATCCTGGTACAATTACACCTCAGTCCAGGCCCTGCAGAGAGGGTACTGGAAACCAGGTGGTCAGAAGACATCCTCACATTGGGAAGGCGACTGAACAAGTGGGAAAACACAAGTACCATGGGTTAAGCAATCTATGCACAGGAATCTCTGGGACACAGCCACTGGAGCTGATTAAAGGCAGAGGTACCCAGTAGCAGACAGCTGTGGGGAGGCCAGTCCTGCTCACTCTCAATATGGAGCAGAAAGCAGAGTGGCCGCTCAGCAAGTCAGTTGGTTGCCTAAGACTCCACCCAGCTCCGTGCTCAGAATCTGAGCTCAGATGCTTTCTGAGTGGTCCCTACCTAACTCCCATGTTGCATAGAAAAGAATCCAGGGACTCAGAGTAGACATTCCATGGAGATTTTAACATTTAGTTAGACTCAGAGTTTTCCTTGAGCTATCTTCTCAGATACTTGGACATTCAGCACAACATGAGAAGAAGACACAGTTTCCAATAGACACAACATATCTCCTTTACTACTGCCAGACATTGGCACGCCTGGTTGTGCTCCTAGAAGACTTCTAGAGCTGTGAGCATTTCAACGGGGCCCACGTCTGGAGATTTGGAGAGAGGGTTGCTGCATTTTCTGAACATGCAGAGTGCTTGCCTGAGGACCATGAGATTTGGGGGCTGGGAAGTCAGTTGATTTGAGTCTTGAATCCTGGTCCAGCAGTAAAAACTGCTCTGAACTTATACACAAATGTCTCTGAGTCATGGCTTTGCTCTGCCACTCTGGGGCTGTGTGACCTTTAGTAAATCCTTTAACTTCTCTGAGCCTCAGATTCCTCGCCTGCCAAATGAATACAATTACCAACCTCACAGGGTTGGACTGAGGATTAAGCGAAATAATACCTAACATTCAGAGCAGCTGGCACAGTGCCCGACACTAATACTGGCTTCAACAAATGACACATGTTCCCTCTTTGTCGTTTCTCTCTGAGCCTCATTTTCCATACACAAAAAAGAGGATAATAACACAGACCCTTCCAACTTCACAGGGGAGTTGCGAGCCTCTAATGAGATCACGCACATGAAATTACCTCTACCCCTAAGAATGTACAGTTTTAACTATTTTTATCAAGTTGATACATTTGGACCCATCATCTGGTCCACACTAGTGTCAGAAAGTATGAGGAAGAGTGGATTGGATTGGATAAGATTGGATTGGATGAGGGAAAAGGTAAGGAAAGCCCTGAGAATGGGGCTCTGCCTAGGACCGAGGGGAGATCCCATTCATTAATACAACTGCAGGCAGGAGAGCGAAAGGAGAGGATGCCGTCACAGAACAACGGAAAAAGAGGTGGATGGGAACCAAGGACAACTTACGGCTGGAACAAAATGTAATGCCTGTGTATTGACTGTACTGAAAGGGTGTGTGGCCCGACTGATCTCACAGATGATTAGGGGAAAGACCAGGAGACAAGTACCATACCCTGAGCTGGGGCCCCCAATGTGCCTACATCAACTTCTCAGATGATACAGAAGTAGAGACTGCATTAGGCATGAGGGTAAAGAAAAAAAAATGGTCTCACCCTGAAGATTATGTTTCTCATCTTAAAAACCAGACATCTTCATTTTGACTGCTGGGGAAAAATAGAAGAAAATTGATTTGTTGACCTAACAATGTCTGGGCTACTCAGTTAAAGGCTGGATTAAAAGCATGAAGTTACTAGATGACTTACTTAAGAAATCAAGATATGGCTCGGCGCCTGTGGCTCAAGTGGCTAAGCGCCAGCCACATACACCTAAGGTGGCGGGTTTGAATCCAGACCGGGCCCGCCAAGCAACAATGATGGCTGCAACCAAAAAATAGCCAGGTGTTGTGGCGGGTGCCTATGGTCCCAGCTACTTGGGAGGCGGAGGCAGAAGAATCGCTTGAGCCCAGGCGTTGGAGGTTGCTGTGAGCTGTGATGCCATAGCACTCTACCCAGGGGGACAGCTTGAAGCTCTGTCTCAAAAAAAAAAAAAAAAGAAAGAAATCAAGATATGCGCAGTGCCTGTGGCTCAGTGGGCAGGGCGCTGGCCCCATATACCGAGGTGGCAGATTTGAACCCAGTGCCGGCCAAACTGCAACAAAAACAGCCAGGCATTGTACAGGTGCCTGTAGTCCAAACTATTCGGGAGGCTGAGGCAAGAGAATTGCCTAAGACCAGGAGTTGGAAGTTGCTGTGAGCTGTGATGCCATAGCACTCTACCAAGGACCATAAAGTGAGACTTTGTCTCTAAAAAAAAAAAAAAAAGAAAGAAAAGAAAAGAAAAAAAAATCAAGATATTCGTTCACTCTTTTCCTTCTATTTGCAAGATGGTTATTGTTTCAGATGCGAAACACAGAATTGTAACTCAAGGTAAGGAAAGAAAATGGAGTGGGAGAACTGGGCAGCAGAAAGCTCTTCAACCCCAGCTGGACTCCAGCATCCTCCAGGACAGGGTCTGAGCTCATTAGGGCCAGAACAGACGCCAGTGGGAATAGCTCTTCCCTCCCGCCCCTCTCTCTGCATCCCCTTGTCCTTGCTCTTCTCTGTCAGCCTGGCTCCAGGTCTCACACTGGGGGAGAATAATCTCGGTATTGTGTGCAGGTTCTACAATCACATATGGTGTCAAAGAAAAAAACTATAGTGTTGACAACTGGTCTGATACTTCTGAATCATAATCATTTCTGCTGATTGAAGAAACTATTCCTGAGTGGTTCCCACTGGTGATATTTCCATGGTACAGGAGAGGTGGAGTGAGACTCAGAGAGGTTCAGAGTCCCTGATTTGCCTGGAGCTTCCCCTGAGAGGGGATCAGAGTCATGGTCAGAATGGAGACACCCCAGACCTCAGGAATTGTCCAGTCTGGTGACTGCTACGTAACCATGCTTTTCTGTGATTGCAGATCTTACCACCTACAAATAATTACACCTTATAAAAATGCATCCAGTATTGGATATTACCCAGCAATGAAGAGGATCAAATTTGTGTGCAACCTCATGGATGAATCTCAAATGTGTTATGTTAAGTGAAAGAAGCCAGACTCAGAAGGTTACGTACTGAGTGATTTCATTTATGAGATATTCTGGAAAAGCCAAGACTATATGGACAAAAGCTGGGGAGAGGGATTTGCTACAAAGAGGCATGAGGGAATGTGTGGGGTGATGGAACTTTTCCATGTCTTGATTATTGTGGTGGTTACACAACTGTAGGTATTTGCAAGACTCACAGGATTGTGTACTAAAAAGTACATTTTACTCTATGTAATTATACCTCAATAAGCCTGATTAAAATTTAAAAAAATTAACAAAGATTTGATGACATATATATTTAAGTGTTTAGAATAAAATATAGAGATAAAGTCCTGCTACTTTGAAAGCATTACAAAATAAAATTTATCAATGGGGGCTAGCTACACAGATAGGTGTGGGTGATTTGGAAATACACTTAAATACTAGTAGTAGAATCTAGGTGGTACTTATATGGATTACCGTATAATTCTTGCAGCTTTTCTGTCTGGGAAACTTGTTAATAATAAAATGTAGGAAAACATTTTAAAAATACATCTAATATATTTCTTTCACTGTCTATACAATCTAAAAGGTTGCTTGTAGACCCACAACATTATTTGCATTTTCTCTGATAAATTCAAAAGTTACTCCTCTTCTCCCTTTGAAACCATCCTGATATTAATAGTAAGGCTCAACTCAGCGCCTGTGGCTCAAGTGGCTAGGGTGCCAGACACATACACCCAAGGTGGCAGGTTCAAATCCAACCCAGGCCCGCCAAACAGCAATAACGGCTGCAACCAAGGAATGGCCAGGTGTTGTGGCGGGCACCTGTGGTCCCAGCTACTTGGGAGGCTGAGGCAGGAGACTTGCTTGAGCCCAGGAGTGGGAGGTTGCTGTGAGCTGAGATATCACAGCACTCTACCTAGGGGGACAGCTTGAGGCTCCTGTCTCCAAAAAAAAAACCAAAAAAAACAGTAAGGCTCCCCCTCAGTGCAGGGGGGCAGAGCTCTTAGGGTTCTTTGCTGAGTCATTGACCTGTATTTACTGTTTTCCCTTCGATGCTATATTAACAAGCAAATCCTTTATGGTTTTTTTCACTTGCATGAAAATTGAAGTTGACTCTTGCTAACATCCTCAGGGATCAAGCTTGGGACAGCAGCAATTCAAAGCATTAGTAAATATCTCTAATATTCCCCTTGATCTTGCCTGGTTCTTCTTTCTGCAGGCTTAGGCCTTGGAGGGCTCCTTCTATTCTGTCATGAAGGTTAAGTGCCAAGCCACCTGCTCCCAAGCACAAGAACATCTCTGGTGCTCCAGAAACCAGGCACCAAAGGGACCAACCCTTGACAGGATTAGGAATGGTCTTATTTCCAAATCACCCTCCATTTGGTGGGGGAATGAAAAGATCTTTCCTTCAAAGCATATGTAAGAGGCCAGCCATGGTAGCTTATGCCTGTAATCCTAGCAATCTGGCAGGCAGAGGTGGGTGGATTGCTTGAGCTCACGAATTTTAGACCAGCCTGAACAAAAAGCAAGACCCTATCTCTACTAAAAATAGAAAAAACGGAGGCAAGAGGATCACTTGAGCCCAAGATTCAGAACTGGGGAGAAACCCAGGCCCTGAGGGACCTGGCTGCCTGTTGTCTGGGAGGTTGCTGTGAGCTATGATGACACCACAGCACTTGAGCTTAAGAAATTAAAAGTGGGCAGCAGCTTGAGACTCTTGTCTCAAAAAACAAACAAAAAATACAAAGAGTATGTGAGGGATAGTTTTCTGAAAATAGACACACATACCTTCTCCTGATTACCCTTATCTTTTAAACAGCTGAGTTTCCATCTGGGAAGAGAGGAGCAGTAAGGCATAGCCCGAGAGTCACAGACATCCAGCATATGTAAATAATCATGTGGACATTTCAGTTCCCACACAATACAACCCACTTGGTAATTATAATACTTTTTAAAAATATTTAAGTGAATCAGATCAGATACATTTAAACTGCCCCAAACTCTGCAAACCTTTATTTGGCTGTGGCTGTACAGATCCTGTCTGAATATATTTATTACTATTTACTGACATACACGTAAGATACTCAAGTGATGTTGTCAGATGAAACAAGTGAGTTGCAGAGCATGGTATTATTCTGATCCTATGAAAAGAATATATTTAGAATATTTTTGAAAAAGAAATGAGAGTACTATGCTATTTGGGGTAGGGTCTGGGAATTCTAGATAACTTCCTCTACGTTGTATGTGTCTGTATTGCTTGGTTTTTACACAGCATAGACATATTAGCTTTGTAACAGATCAAAACAGAATCAGTAGTTTTATTTTTCAATGCTACAGCCTAAGCTCACAGTTTTGACAACTGGAGTGTGTGTGTGTGTGTGTGCACGCGAGCTATGTATAATATATACATAATATATTTTTACTCAGGGAAACAATTCCTTGGATCTTGCTATTTCAGAGGCCTATTGGCTTAAACTTGCACTAACATATTTCAAGATGGTTTCGTTCCCTGAGGTTATCCTTACCTCCCACTTGATGCACTAGCTGAACACTTCTGAGAAAATTCGCTATTGTGCTTCCAACCAAAGACCAAGTTGTCAGTCTAGTGATTAACTTTTGGGTTCTTCAGATTCCTCTATAAACAACCAACCTGAGAATAAAAGGCTTCAGGATCCAAGCAAGCTCTGAGCTCTCTAATCCTTCTGCAGTTTTCATTTTCTTTTTTATGTGTTAGCTGTATTTGTATTTGCAGCTTTTTCCTCTTCCTTCCCTTTTCCTTACACACCCTCTCTTTTGTCTATCCTTGGCAGATCAATATACATGCAAAGACAGCACTTTTTCAACCAACAGAAGCCCCTTGAATTATTCAAAGTACCTCCCATTCTCAAGTTTCCCATCTTTTTTTTTTTTTTCCTTGACAGCATAAGCTGGAATTGGACATTTGGCAATGGCACCCACATACTCATTCAGGCAGGAGGGAGGAGGGTAAGTCTCCTACAGAAGCAATTATTCTTTTGGATAAATGAGAAAATAGGTATGCCATGTTGAAGGTATATAAATAATCCTTATGCCGATATAAATATTAGGGTCTCCAGACAAATAGTTACAGTCTCTGTAATTGGCAGAGCTGCTGGTAAATAAGATTCAGAACTAGAGAGAAATCCAGGCCCTGAGGGGCCCAGCTGCCTGTTGTCTGGGATGAGGATGTTAATAAACAAATTTAGCAGGTGTCTAGACTGGAACCCAGGAAAATATGTAACCTATGAATTATAGAGAATGTTCTTAAAAGCTTCTTTGTTTTCTATACTTGGGGTGACCCCTCACTGATCTACTCCCAAATCTTTAAGCTTATGGCTCTAAAGGAAACAGAAACCAAGAGAGGAATGCGCCTAGTGTATGATGAAGCAGAGAAGCCCGGCCTGAGTCCAGCATCTGCAGCACAAGGAATTTGCCATTCAGTGGCAATTCTGACGGTCCAACAAGACATGGAATCAGCAGGGTGGGAAGGGCAGCAGCACCAATTCCGCTGTGCTCTAGGGCATTTTGGTATCTATAGCCACAAAAAGCTAAATCTGCAGCATAGAGCTTCCCCCTGCAGGTACAAGGTCCCAGAGGGGAGGAGCCCAGAAGAGAAACATGAGCGTTGTCAAGGCCCCAGGACACCTCTGTGAGCTCTCCCCATATAACAGCTCCGCCAGGACAGAAAGCTGATAGTAAGCGGGGCTGCTCTGTAAGGTGATGCTGGATCTTTCAGCAAGCAGAGGCCATCTGCGGAGTGGGTGGCCTGTGCAGATGGAGGCTGCTGGGAAAGATGCCCACACCCTCCTCCTACCCAGGGCCCCTCTGCCTCCCTGGGGCCTGCCCAGCACTGGCTGGAGGCCTGCACTTCTCATCTGAAGACACAGAGATATTTAGAAGAGACTCAAGATACTTTCCATGAATCAGAGTGCCTTTGAGAGCCCCATGGAAGGTAAAGAGTAACCAGGTGGCTTCTTACCTCCTTGTGTAGAACTGTGAACCCAGGATGTCCGCAGGCAGGAGTGCTGTCCTGCAAAATCACGCAGACATCCCCAACCACAGCCAGAGATGGTCTGTGGAACTCAGACAGGCTGCCTGACCTGGTCCCCTTCTCACCCAGTTGCAATTAAGAAAACCATCACCCTGATTCAGGAGAATGGCCAGCAAAGCAGAACTAGATGATAAAGACACATTGCCACTGGGAAGGAAGTCACCAGTGGTATCTTCGAGACAGCAGCATTCCCTAATCTCAAGTGCCTACCAGCTTTGTCACTGTTGTCTTTTCAGTGGGACAGAGAAAACCCATTTCCATTCCTTTGATTGGAGTCTGTAGAGGGCACTACCCTGCAGCCTATCCCACCAGATCCTTGGCTGGTCACGGAATTCAACACTTTACAGACAGGAGCAGTAAGTTCCACATGGGCTCTGTCACCTCTGTTGCATTTACTTGTACTGAAATATCCTGGGGGATCCACTGTGGGAGCAAACACACATCCCCTCCTCGTGGAAGAGCAGGAAATGTCCCCTCAGGGTCCCTCAAGGTCCATAAGTGGTTTTTTTTGTGACATGTCTGAGTTGCCTCCTGCCTGGTGTGGTACAAGTCAGCTGAATGTGGGGGCGGGGTACAAGGCTGAGGAATGTGAGCTGCCTTCTCCAGCATAGTATTTCTCCTACGTTTTGGGGGAAAATGTGGTAGAGGCAATGGCAGTCCCTTCATACTGTCTTAAATGCCACCATTACAACTTTTAGGCTCTCAGATTCCAATAGCTACCACCCCTATATGCCAGGCACTGTGCTAGGCATGGGGCATATATCATGCCTTTTACTCCCCCCAAAACACTGTGAGGCTGGTCTCATCATAATAACCATTTTGTCATATGGTTTATGATTGAGAAAGTAGACATTCAGAGAAGTAGAATGAATTACACACAGCCCAATAGCTAAGAAGTTATAGAAGCAGGATTTGAGGCTAGATCTCCCTGTTGTCAAAGCTTATACACTTTCCAGACCTTCTTTAACCTGCCTCTTCCTTACTATGGCAGACCAAAGGAAAGAAAGAGTCATAGGGCCAGTTGTCTGTGCCCACTCCTCCCCGCCATGCCCTGTATTGACACTGCTGTCCTCAGCTAGAAGGTCCAGCCCCGGCTGAGCTGCTGCTCTGTCTGGCCTTTTTACCAGAGCAGGTTGCGGGTAAGCAGCTTGATGTGGGTTACAGGTCACTGGAGGAGCCCACGATGTTTGCTAAGCAACCATCACATATTTGGTCTTTATAGTGACCCAGACTCTCTCTAATGGCCTCTTTCAAAATGCAAACATCCCTAAAATAAATAACACAATATTATTCTCATACATTAGCGCCATTATTTTCTACCACATCACTATAGACTGAAAAATAACCTAAATATTTCATTACAAACTCTGTGAAAGGAAGAAGGCAGAAGGACTTAGGGGAGAGGGGCTTCAGGAGTCATTGCTTTAGTATGAATTTACATTTTTTCTTTTTCTTTCTTTTTTTTTTCTTTTTGCAGTTTTTGGTCGGGGCTGGGCTTAAACTCGCCCCCTCCAGCACCCTCCTGCTTTGAGCCATAGTCACCACCCTCTTTTTTCTTTTTAAAGACAGAGTCTCACTCTATTGCCCAGCCTACTTGAGTGCAGCGGCATCAGCCTAGCTCATAGCAACCTCAAATTCCTGGACTCAGGCAATCCTCCAGCCTCAGCCTTCCCAGTAGCTGGGACTATAGGCGCCTTTCACAATGTCCAGCTAATTTTTCCATTTTTAGTAGAAACGAGGTTTCACTCTTGCTCAGGCTGGTCTCAAACTCCCGAACTCAAGAGATGCTCCTGTCTATGCCTCTCAGAGTGCTAGGATTACAGCGTGAGCCACCATGCCTAGCTATGAATTTACTTTTGATTGAGCTCAAATCTTTATGAGTATACAAGGTACCAGGCATTTTGCTAAGGGTTATAGGTGTATGGAACACCTTTTTTTTTTTTTTGAGATGGAGCCTCAAGCTATCCACCTGGGTAGAGTGCCATGGCATCACAGCTCATAGCAACCTCCAACTCCTGAGCTCAAGTGAGTCTCCTGCCTCCGTCTCCCAAGTAGCTGGGACCACAGGTGCCCGCCACAATGCCCTGCCATTTTTTGGTTGCAGCCCTCATTGTTGTTTGGCGGGCCCGGGCTGGGGATTCGAACCCGCCACCTTAGGTGTACGTGGCTGGCGCCTTAGCCGATTGAGCCACAGGCGCCAAGCCTGGAACACCTTAATATTAAGAATTGTTTCTTACCTGGGGATATCTGAATATGGTTTGTATATTAAATAATATGAGGGGATTATTGTTAATTTTATTAGGAAGTTATATGGATTATGTAGAAAATGTCATATTTTAGAGATGCTCTTACTAAAATATTTAGAGATGTCATAATGTCTGTAATCTATTTTAAGATGTTTCAGCGGGAAAGTAGATGAAGCAAAAAGTTAATAATTGCTATATTTTGGGATGGATATATGGGATTCATTATACTCTCTTCTCTACTTTTATGTATGTTTGAAAATTTTCATAATGAAAAAAATAACAAAAGAAAACAAGCTTTCCACACTCTGTTGCAAGGACGACAATTATGTTTTGTGTAAGCAGAACTCTTAAGATAGGCAAGAGATTCTTGCTGGCTAGTGTGTCTGCCCTGGGCAATTCCCTCACCTTGAATGTGAATGTGATGAGATTTTATTCCCATGATTAACTTATGTTATGTAGCAAAACTGGAGGATTCTGAAGATATAATTAAGAGCCTGTATTAGTTGTTTTGAATTCATCAAAAGAGATTATCCTGGGTAGGAATCAGGGGAGCCCTTGATGACAAGGAGAAATGCCAAGTAGTGAGAGATACTCTCTTTATGGCCAGGAGGAAGCAGACCAGCGGGTGGTGGAGAGGGTTGTAGGGCCGGGAACAGTGGGGAGCCTTCAGTTGCTGAGGACCTCAGGCCCACAAGCACAAGGAACCGAATTCTGCTAACCACCACTGAGCTAGGAAGAAGACCCTGAGCCTCAGATGAGACTGCAGCCCTAGATGACAGCTTAATGCAGCCTTGGGAGACCCTGACAGAGGACCCAGCCAATTCATGGCCATAGGAACTGTGAGGTAATAAATACATATTGTTCTAAGACAATAAACTTGGGTTAATTTGTCACGAAGTAATAGAAAAAAAATACAGGTTTCAACCGATTAGGCAATTCTGAATTGATTAGAAATAGCAGCCTAGGGCACTAGGCTGGAAAGGATTCTAAGCAAGTCTTGGCCTCCACGGGAGAGAAGGAGAGAGCTGTGACTGATTAGCAGCGTCTGTGAGGCTACGGGGGAAGTAGAGTCGTCACACATGGACTTCCTATTGCTATGCAAGGTCCCTTCACGTGTTTGAGGAAAAGCGGTTTATTAACTTATTTTTCTCAATGACAGAATAATCCCAAAGGGTAATAAAGCTCCGGTCCCCAAGTTAGAAAGGACACTGACCTGTGAGAAAAATCTCAGAGAAAGAAGACAGGAAAATTTATCAAAGCAGATTTTAGCAGCTGTAAGACACTGTTGAGGGCCGGCATTGCAGGCTGGCGTTTGCAGCAAAAAGCTTCCCCAGTTTCCTTGTCAGTATCTTCTCTCTTTTCTCCCCTTCCACTTCCTCTAGTTGTCTGCCTTCAAACATGCACAGGTCTTCCGGGAGTTGGAAAAATCAACCCCCCCAAACCGTCACTTGATCCTGCTCCTATTTCTGACTCCCATACAGCAGAGCTCTTGATTACCCTAGAAAAATGTCAGAATTCCCTCCTTCTCTGGACACTTCCACCAAAGAGGTCAGAACTAGTCTACTTAATGTTGAGCTTAAACACCTATTGACATTTCATATTAACGCCATATAAAAATTATAGCACAGCACCCAGATGTGAGTCTCATCATTGAAGTAAAATATCTATAGTAAAGTAAGCTTTTCCCACAGGTTTTGCTTTTTAAAGTAGAGGCCAACTTCCCACTCATATTATGGAAACCATGGAACTAGTGATATATCCTGCAGAAGAGGTATTGTCTTAAAACCCTAGGCTTACAGTGATTTTCTTATGAGCGCAGAATGAGTATCACAACTGGAATTCATTCAGGTTAGGCTCACATAAAAGAAACAGATGATCAAGAAAGTGAAAGCTGAGAGAAAATTGCCCAGGGCTTCACTTATGTTAAAGAAAAATAAACATGCCCAAATAGGAGAAAAACTCATTTCAATTCAAGTTGTGGGGAGGAGGAAGGAGGGAAGGGAAAAAGGGAGGGCAGTCTGGGGTGCTCCCACTGAATGGGCACAAGGTAGGGGTGTTCGGCACACCTTTTGGGCACAGGACATAACTACAAGAGGAACTCTACATGACAAATTCAAATATTATGATTTGGTTGTTTGTACCCTCACTATAACCTAAAATTAAAAAAAATATTTTTTGCAAAATATTTCCTTTTATGTGGGTTACCATTGAGAACCAACCAGCCCAGCTTGGGTTCTAAGCTGGTAGTCTGTGACTGTGTTTGACACTTAGGCTCCAAAACTACTCAGTCATCTTAATTTAACTGTTTGCACAAGGGACTTTTAACACATAAGAAAGACTTGCCAACCTATAACTAGGCACAAACAATACTGTGTGATAGACTTCTAATGAGACCAGCACCCAGCATAAGCAGGCATAAACAATACTGTGTGATGGACTTCTAATGAAAATAGTGCCCAGCATATAACTGGTGGTTCACAGTTGTCATGTTTTGCATCACAGCATTGGTGATTATAGTATTTAAAGTTTAAAGAATTAAATATCAATGTTTAAACCTTAGAGATTTCACTTAGAAATTAGTGCTTTGTTCGCTTTTCTTGAAAAGGTGGAAAATCTGGCAACCTGGACCATTCCTCATTGAAGCAATCTGATTGCACTGGATGTCAGATGACCTCTCTCTTTGCCACACTCTCCACCCCTCCCTACTGCCTCCACATATAGAGGCCAACTGTTAGTTGTAATTTATCATCCTGGTTTCACTATTATTTTTCTCATGACCAAGATAAGAAGAAAGTGAACTATTTTTTATTCCTATGAAAACAGACTCCTCTCACTCACCCAGCCCCTCCGGCCATTTGAATTTGCTGACATCTGAGATAAATAAACCTCTCTAACAACAGAAACATACACTAATTTGTTACTTGTTGATGGCAAATAGTCTTGGGATATATCTGGAATGCTTTTTCTTTTTCAGATTACTTCAACACTAAAACCCCCCTTTTGGTTAGAGTTCCTGACAACTCAAGTGTGGGTTTGATCATTTATGAAACATACCATTGGCTCCTTAAAAGGAAATATGATGCATTGATCCTTGAATTTCACCTCATTCTGGCTATATTGCTAACAACCTGTTTGATTTAGACATTCTATTTTTCCCTACTTCCCTACTGTAAAAGATAAAAATTCCAATTCATCTGACTTCTTGACCTATGTAAATATTCAATGGTATTTGATGGAGAAATAAAGAAAAGCAACCCTCTCTTACTTGCCACTTGAAACAAAGTGTATCTAGTTACCTCTAATTCGGAAATGTCTGGGAAGGAAGAAAGTGGATGGAAAATAAGAAAGTGCATTGGAAGAGGGTGCATAGGAAAGTGGAGGCAGGGGCAGGTTGGGGCCAGTTTGCAGGCAGGAAGAAATGAGTGTGTTGAGGGGAAAGCGTGGAAAACACAGGCAGGGGTGGGGTGTGGAAAACACTCCTGGGGACACTCACTGTGGAGCTGCCGCCTCCGGATCCTGTCCCTCCATGGCCTGTTTCGGATCCAGTGTAATCGCGAAGGTAACACCATGGTCCCAAGAGAGTGGCCTAAAACCTTCTCATGGCAGAGGAACAAAAGGGTCTCGCAGCAATCCCGGAAGTTAAGTCCAGACGTATAAAAATTAAAAAGAAAAAAAAAGCACACAAACCTCTTCTCTCTCTCTCTCTTTTTTTTTTTTACTGTCTGAGGCTTCCGTTGACTTCTTTTATCTTGTAACGTGCCTTGCCTTTCCTTCCCTTAACTCCTGACTGGCCCGAAGGCAGCTGCAGCTCTGGGCTGCCCTTGCTGAGCCTCTTGGCCTCCTGTGACATGTTTTATGCATGAAGAGGATGGGGCGGTAATTTATTCAAGCAGAGACGGACACTGGGCTCCTGTGTCTGCCCTCACGTCAGAGGAGCCTACCATGGCGGGGGGAGGGCAGGTGTATCTGACTGCATGGGGGAATGGCCTAGCATGACAGTCCCTCTCTGCAGGCAGGGATGGAGGGCAGAGCTTGGCTGCTGCTGGAGCCCAAATCAGGGTGATGCCCCTCACATTTTAGGTACACAATTTATTTACTGCTGGCTCCTTAGCACCCAGAATGTTGCCAGGGACTCGCTAAGTTAGCAATAAATATTTGTTGAATTAATGAGTGATTCAGTGTAACCAACACAAGTGATTTTCTGCACATACATGAGTCTCTCATGCCAGTTAAGGCTCAGTGTGCTGTCTTCAAATATTTTTATTTGAATTTTCTCACCCACCCATCTCTCTCTGCCTATGATCACATTCCCCCCCTCCCCTCCCCATTCACGCTTCATAGTCCTATTTTTCCATTAAGCTTTCCTGAAGCCATAGCGTTGGGGCCGTCCTCCCTGTATCTGTGGTCCTCATCTGCGTCTGGCCTGTGCTTGATGCACAGGCTTTCTGATTGTTCTTTGGTTGTTTTAATGTGCGTGTCCAAATGGACGTGGTAAGAACTGTGGATTCTTCTTCCCAAGGTCCATTAGCCCCTTCTCATCAGCACCTCCTCAAATTTCCTCAAGGAAATATACACTCTAACTAAATACCATTGTATTGGCTACAAAACAATACAAGCTCTTCCAAACAAGTGGCTGTGTCTATATAAACCCCTCTTACATAGACATTCTTAAGCTGGCCCCAGCAGGGGAAGCTCAGTATGAGGATCGCATACATCATTCCAAGCTCTTTCTCTTTGCCATGTCAGATCACTTCAGAGAACAAATGTTAGTCATCAGGGCTTCAGGAATAGTCTTGCCCTGAGGTTGGAACTGAAAAAAGTAACACTTGAATTACCAAATCTAGCCCAAGATAATCCAAAAACTTGCTGATGGCAGAAACTCTGTCATCTAGGTTTTATGTCTCTTACGGTGTCACAAACAGGACTAAGGGAAAACTGCAGAGAGAAGGGAGTCAGGAAGTTTGTACTTGACCAGCTGTGTGCTTCAGGCACATCTCTTAGTCTCTGTCCAGTTCTCTTCATCTTAAAAAGGGAATAACCTACAAACTGAGATTTGTCAAGATGAAATGAGCTCATATAGCTCTTTAGGATCTAGTCGCATATAGCACTGGCCCCCAGAAGTGCAGGCTCCTTTTCTAACGAGTACTGTGCCAGGTAGCCTAAAAAAAATTCATTCTAGAGCCCAGAGGCCTTGGTGCAAACTCCTAGCAAACTACTTAGGATTTAGGATCTGCATGACCTAACATCCTCATGCCTCAGTTTCTTCATCTGTAAAGTAGGAATAAGAATGACAGTGCTGCCTTAAACTTATGCTGATGATTTCCTGAGTTAATACGTGTCAAGGGCTAAGAATTATGTTAAATATAGAGGAATTTCTGTGTCGTCACTGCCAGGGGACTTCATGCAAGCTGGCAAATCGCCTGGGCCTTAGTTTCCTTATCTGGAAAATGAGGGGGGTCTAGGACATGTTATATCAACAGTACTGTGTACTAGTTTTCCATTGCTCCTAAAACAAATTACCACAAAGTTAATGGCTCAAAACAACACAGATGTGTTACCTTCTAGATCTGGAAGTCCGAGTATGAAATGGGTCCTCCGAAGCTGAAGGGTATTACCAAGGCTGCATCCCTTTTGGAGGATAGAAGGAGAACATCTGTTCCTTGCCTTTTCCGGCTTCTAGAGCAGTCAACCTGTTTGCCATGAGAGGGTCATACGCATGCCACGAAAACTTTTAAAGATCATTAAGTAAATTATTTTTGAAAGACGTTCAAAGCATAGTAAGTATATACTCTTTTTTTTTTTATTTTGACCAACATAATTTAAGCGTGCCACGGAAGTTTAACTAAAGGTTCAAGTGTACCATGAGATTAAAAAAAGGTTGAAAAACATTGTTCTAGAGGCTTCCCACATTCCTGTTTTTTGTTTTGTTTTGTTTTCTTTTCTTTTGAGACAAGGTCTCACTCTGTCAGTCAGGCGAGAGTGTAGTGGCAACATCATAGTTCACTGCAGTGGCAAACTCCTAAGCTCAAGCAAGCCTCTTGCTTCAGCCTCCTGAGTAGTTGGAGCTATAGGCATGTGCCACCACACCCAGCTAATTTAAGGAAAAAAAAGAATTTTTTTTCTTTTTTTAGAGATGGGATCTCACTGTTTTGCTCATAGGTAGTCTCAAACTCCTGGGCTCAAATGATCCTCCGGCCTCGGCCTCCCAAATGGCTAGGATTACAGGCATGAGCCACTGTGCTTATAATCTATTTCCTGAGGAACCAGCCTGCTGAGCCTTTGCATCAACTGTAGCAACATGACAATTGCAGGGCACATGAGGCCACGCTGGTCTAGACAGTTGCTTCTGGATCTGACCTGTCACAATGTGCCTCAAACCTCAAATGTTCCCAAACCCCAGTTTCTGAACTGGAGAGAGGGTAAAGACAAAGATTAGAATGAAATCTATGCAAGGTAGCCAAGGAGGTTTTCTTGACTATTGTAACTGGACACAACTCCTTAGAATGGCCAACGCAGCATATGAAAACTATATTTGGGAGACCTAGGAAAGGCTGCTATTCTAACAGTCTCTTCTGTTCTGGATTCCCACAACTGTTAACTGCAACACACTTCCCCTCTATACTGCACTTAACATAATCAAATCAGGTAGCTGCCAACCAGGCAAACTGGAGACGAGGGAATTCTCAGGGAAGCTGTCAGGGTGCTGTAGGCTTATTCTCTCCATCGCCTTCTATCACTGTTTGGCTCTTAGACTTCTGTGCCCTCAATGAACTTGAATGTGAAGAATTTGATACAAAAATCAAGCATTTTTTTTAAAGCAATTAGCATCAGAACTTCTTTTCCCTCATTAAGCCACACATTTCCCAAGCCTGTGCTGCATGAGTCACCACGTTTCTGATGCACATAAATTACAACAGCAGATGAGAGAGAACGGCAGGCCAGAGGGGGGCGGAAAGTACAGTTAGGTCTAAAATGAGAGACAGTTGAAAAGTCGGCGTTTTCTCTTTTCCTGTGAATTTAAATACTGATCTTGCCCATTTCCTCATTAGAATCATCGAGAGACTGGGGGACGGGGACATGGAACAAGAAGCAGAGGACTGGCCAAAGCCTTTCGTCACTCTTTCTGGTCAAATGCATAGCTCTGTGGCCGGGACAATATGGTTCCCTTTTTTGATTCTTTGTGCTTTATCTTTTCTCGTATCAAGTGCATGCTCAGAAATGCCTGGGATAAATTGCCTGGTGGAGTGTTATTCTCCCAAGGAACATTTTCACTTGTGTTAAGAGTAGAATATCAATTTTTATTCTTCTCTGGCCTGTGTGGCTATTAAACTTTCATAAGTTGCAGAATTTCATGGTGGAAGCACATGGAGTCTATAAGGAGCAATGTGTTAAAAAGAAGACGAGGGGGAAGAAAGCATAATTATGTGATCCGTTCTTCATTTTTCCTTCAACTCATTTTCAATAAATGGAAGCTAGATGTTGGACTCAAAAGAAAGAGCAGCAGCATGATTTTCCTACTTTAAAACTGTCCTGGGGAGAAACAGACCTTCAATTACTCAGTGGAGGACGACAACCGCTGGGCCCAGGCACGTTGCATGACTTTTAAGGAAAGCCAGCAAGGAAAATTTGGTATTATTTTAAAATAAAAGCTCATTAAGCACCAGGAGGAAAATGATAGCACAGCACAGAATTTATTTCTCCCCTGTCACAAGTACACCTGCCAAAAACCCATCAGGGCTCAGTTTAGTCTCTGGAAATTGAAATGGGGTTGGGAGTCAGGTCCTAGTGTGGCTATCTGGCTATGTAACTGCATGCAGGTATTGAGCACACATGAAGAGGCAGACTGTGTGTTACTTGCTTCCTCCAAATTCTCATTAAGAAGTAGTTATCAGCAATCTTATTTGACAGATAAAAAGATAAAAGCCAAAAAATGTGTTACTCTAAATCAGCATTCCCCAACCTTTTTGGCACCAGGACCCGGTTTCATGGAAGACAATGTTTCCATGAACTGGGGGTGGGAGGGGTGGTTTGGGGATGACTCAAGAGCATTACATCTCTCCCTCAGGTCATCAGCTAGTAGATTCTCTGAAGAAGCCTGCACCCTAGATTCCTCCTATGCAGTTTATAGCAGGGTTCATGCTTCTATGAGAATCTAATGCTGCTGCTGATCTGCCAGGAGGTGCTCAGGCAGTTGCATCAGCCATGGAGAGCAGCTGCAAACACAGATGAAGCTTCACTAGCTCAGCTTCTGCTCACCTCCTACTGCGCCACCTAGGTCCCAACAGGCCATGGACTTGTACCAGTCTGTGGCCCAGGGTTCGGGAAGTGTAGCTCTGAATAGCAATTATAAAGTACATACAGTACCTTACATACGTTGACTCATATGATTGTCATGTAATAACCCCATGCCCATTTTGGAGACAGAGAAATTAAGGTACAGAGAAGTTCAGTAACTTGCCATGGTCACACGCCTAGGAAGTGGTTGAGATGGGATTTGAATTAAGACAATTTGGTTCTAAAGCCTTTATATTTCAACAACCACAATACTAACTCTTTAAATTAGGTTAAAAAAAAAAAAAGAAGAAGAAACATTGCAGTGTGACTGTCCACTAGGCACTGCGAAGTGTTTCATCCGGCAACAACATTGGATTTTTAAAATATACATCAGGTAGCTTTGACAAAAGCAAATATTGAAGGATAAAGAATTAGAAAATTGGACAACTAGTAGAGAATTACCTTAGATAACATCACATCCATATGTCTCTCTGACATTCAGAGAGATGAGGAGATACGTCTAAGTTTGCACAGCAGGTTGGTGGGCCAGGACCAAGTTGTACCCCGCCCTATCTCCAAATCTAAAAACTGTGCTCTCCACCTCTGCTCAGATCAGATTTCATGGGAATTTTTAGGCCTAGAATATTTCGGAAGATGGTTTTGATGGCATAGAGACAGATAATTTTGAGTTGAACTATGACCGAGGAAGCTATGAGGCTTGAGAGAAAACAGTGTCTGCAGCTTACCTGTTCTCTTCTAATCTGGTGCAGCCCATCACTACCCTCTCTCCTTCCTTCTTCTCCCCGACAAACTGGCTTCTCCACCAGCACGTCCTGCCTTGGTGAACTGTCCTACCTCCTACCCAGTTGCTCAAGTCAGAGACCTAGGTGATCCTCCTTGCTCCTAGCCTCATGTCCCACATTCAAACCAGCAGCTGTTACAACTGATTCCACCTCCTAGTTATCTGTCTGATTGTCTCTCCATCCCCACAGCTGCAGTCCTGGCCCAAACTACCATCACCTGTCATCAACACTGCCTTGACAGCCTCCTAATTCAATGTACTCATGTCCTGAATTTGCCACTCATCTGAATCCACTTTTTATTTGCAGTGAGAGTGATCTTTTGAAAACGCAGATCTGACCATATACTGCTACCACTTAATACCCGTCGGCAACAGACATTACTCTTAGGATTAAATCCAAAAATTTTAAACTTGCTTCTAAGCTAACTGCTCCTGCAAGGGTGGAGAACAAGAGTCAAGCAATGAAGATGTTAAACCAATAGGACTTGTGATTGATTTGCTATAAAAGAAAGTTAAAAGGAGTTGTCTGGGAAATGACACCCAGGAGTCTAGTTTAAGTGACTTACCACCTCGGCACAAGAGAAAGTGTCCATGCATCAATTTTAAGCTTCAGAAGGCAGAGACCCAGACAATGCCCACAGAAACAAGTAAAGGGGCAACTAGGAGGGCAGCCAGGTGTAAACTTGTTAATTCAGCCACCCAATGGCTGCCCCAAGAGCCCTCCAAATTTATAATCATTGCAAGACTTCACCCAAGAGTCTTATTTTCTTCCCTAATTAAGGTCACAGTGATATTTTAAGTTTTAGAGTAATTTATTTTGCAAATAGCAACCAAGTTACTGGTTAGGGGAGCAGATTTGCCTTTATGTTGTGCTAAAGTAGAGACAAGAATAAGGGCAGTTTTCTCTGATGGCTCCAAAGCCCAATGGAACAGCTTTGATTTAGAGAGAAGAAAAATTTTAAAGCAGTAATCTAATTTTTTTGATGGGGTTCCTCTGGAGATACATCAAGATGTGGAGGAGAAATATTCCTTTATTATACCTAGTTTTAGAAGATTCAAGTTTTCTTTGATTTTAATATCATTTGAATTGGATGTCTCCCAGCCTTGGCAGAAGAGAAGGGGGTGGAAGACTCCACTGTCAGAAAGCAGCTTCTCTGCTTTTTACTTAGAAGTAAATCATGAAATCAGAATCTCCCAGAACTTTAGAGCCAAAGAACTCTCAGATATCACTGCCCCATGCCTTCATTTCACAGAAAAGGGAGCAGAGTCTCAGGACAAATGTCTGGTCTACAGCCAAAGAACTAGTTAGTTCTTCAGGCACTATTAACAGTTGTTCTGATTTATAGCTCAGGGCTCTTTTCATATTCACAAGCCATTGCAAAGCAGACTTCTCGGTTATAAAATGTATGTGTTTTCAACAATGTTTTAAACATTATATTTGATGTGCAAGCAAACAGTGTAACAGGAACTATTGGTTAAAAAATTGTGCTATGAAACCAGAGAGTCTCAAAAGTTTCACGCAGCTGGGTCCAAAAGGGACATTTCATCAGATTTAGGTAACAAGTATGCTTATACATATTTAGAATGGAGGATGATGCCACGGAAGGTAGATAAGGAAAAGAATAGTAAGAGTTCTTTCTCCTTCACCCTTCTTGAGGGTCCGGGACTCAGGAGAATTGAACCTGCTTAAGGAAGACTGTCCAAGAAGCCCAGAAGATTTCTTCCTTATTAGGCTAATCCATTTCATTTTTAATGAATGCTCTGGTCATTGGGCATATAAAGGTGAATGATACCCTTTATTCTGAGAACTTAAAGCCCAGTGGGAGAATGCAGATAGAAACACAGGTCAACCCTCTGTGTCCACAGGATCCACATCCATAGATTCAACCAATCATAAATCAAAAATATTCCAGAAGAGCCAGGTACAGTGGTACACATCGATAGTCCCAGCTACTTGGAAGGCTGAGGTCAGGGGTCATTTGAGGTCAGGAGTTTGAGGCATGCCTGGGCAATAGAGAGAGACGCCTTCCTCTTAAAAAAGAAAAGAGCCAATAAACCACAAATAAAAGGGTAAGAATTTTTTTTGTTTATTAAAAAGAAGTAAAAAAATAAATAAATAAAAAGAAAAAAGAAAGTAAGGAAAAACAACAGTACTACAATAAAAAATACAAATAAAAATAATAAAGTAAAACAACTATTTATATAGCATTTACCTTGTATTGTAAGTAATCTAGAGATGATTTAAAGCACAGGGGATGATGTGCATAGGTTTTCGTATCCGTGGGGGTGCTGGAACCTATCCACCAGGCTTACCAAGGGACCACTTGTAACTATATTCCAGACCCAGCGTGACTGGTGTTAGAGCAGCAGCCTTAAACCATTTGTCCAGAACAAATTCTGATGGGAGGAGGAAAACCAAGGCAGATTTGGGGAGGAAGTGGCATTTGAGCTCCACCTTGACAGGCCAGCAGCAGAACAAGGGGTCAGCATATCAAGGAGGAGAAAGACATTCTCAGCCTCAGACTCCCAAGAACAAAGGCTGTGAGGTAGGATCAGCTACATTCTGATTGGGATGAAAGAGGATGGGAAAGTTGGGGACAGAGAGTGCAGCCTGCAAGGGGAGCCCAGAGGGGAGACCACCCCTGGAAGAAGAAGCCCTTCTAGATGCAGTAGAGAGGGGGTCTTGTTCTGGTGTGCAGGGACCTCCCTCAATACTTGGGTCCTCTGCCCCTTCCTCCTCAAGAGTATGTAGTTCTCACGCCTTCCCCCTTCCCCACACTGGCCTGTCCAGAAAGTATGGCAGATAGATGCTCATTTAGATCACAGGTGTTGCCTCGTGGATGAATCAGAGTAAGGCAATATCCTGAGAGAGTAGCAGCTGCCACTTAGAGCCTCAGAGAGGGGAGGACAGCCTGAATGGAGTCTACACACTACAAGGAGTGGTGTTGAGTTCCAGAGCATACCTGAGACCCAAGGCACCAGGGGAGGACCTGCCTCAGGGAAGTACCCCACACTAAGAAAAATTTCAACACATGTACGTGTTTATACATGCCCAGTGGAAAGAAAATAAGTAGCTATGTAAAGAAAAAGAAAAACTACCAAGAAAAATAAAGCATATGAGTTAATTTGTCAACATATTTAAAAATGAAATAAAGTTTTAGTTTTTTTTTTTTTTTTTGAGACAGACTAGAGTACCATGGGATCATCATAGCTCACTGCAACCTCCAACTTCTGAGTTCAAGGGATCCTCTTGCCTCAGCCTCCCAAAGGGCTGGGACTAGAGGCATGAACCACCACACTGGGCTTATTTTTCTATTTTTAGTAAAAATGGGCTTTCCCTCTTGCTCATGCTGGTCTTAAACTCCTGAGCTCAAGTGATACTCCCACCTTGGCTTCCCAGAGTACGAGGATTACAGGTGTGAACCACTGCTCTCAGCCTAAAAATTAAATAAACTTTTTTTTAAAAAACCAAAATATAAGCATTTATCAAGTCCTTACTACCTGCTAGACTTTGTGAGAGTGTTTGGGGGCATTATCTTACCCATACACCTGAAACCCAAATCAGAATCTGAAATTTGTTTGATGAGAGTAGAATCTGAACCAAGTGAGCTAATGGTTTGTCTCATTGGGTTAAAGTAACCAATTTATCCTAGTGTGCTCAAGAATTTCCTAGATATGTATAACTGAAAGTTGTATATCTCGGGAAACCCCTCAGTGTTGGGCAAACTGGGACAGTTCGCTCAAAGTTTCTCTCTCCTCGTTTTAGTATTTACTTGTGCACAGGACTGTACATCTGTCTCACTGGGGCGTGTCTCTCCTGGATAGCATTAGATGAGCATTGACAAATTCCCGCTTTTATATCCTTTGGTCCTTTCTAATGATCCTGTGCTCTCTTCCTTATCTAATGCCATAAATTCACCTTGAGATGGTGAAACAAAACTACATGGTGGCTCACTCAAGTCTTCTATCTTCTTGTGTGTCTTCACTTCTGGCTCTGATGGGGTGAAAAGCTATTTCTCCAGACTCGCTTGCAAATCATGTGACTTAGCATCTGCAAAGCAGGTGCAGTGAGGTGAATCTTGGAAGGAACAAACAAGGAACTTGAATAAAGCAAGTTATTGGTCTTGTGCAGGGAGAGCAGACCTTCGGGCAAGCCCAGTGGCCACAGCTGGCCAGGGCAGTGCAGCTTGTGGACCCAGCAGCTTCCTGGGCGTGGCAGAGGCACAGTGCTTCTGGGACTCTGCTGCTAATAGCTCCTTCCGCAGGCCTGTTCTTTTGAGAAGTTCGGGTTAGATTGTGTACCTTCAGCCCTCCCAATGATTTTATGAGCTGTTAGGAATTATAAGTCTCCCTTTGCACAAATTAGTCAGAGGATCCTATAATTTACAACCAAAAAAACACAAACTGACACACATGGTATATAGGATGCCACCACCACAGCTTAATGATGACTTCCTGGCTGGTCCCCGTACACAGTGGTTACACTGCTGGTCATATGCACCGAGGCTGGTGGGTTTGAACCTGGCCCAAGCCAGCTAAACAACAATGACAACTGCAACAAAAAAAGATAGCCAGGTGTTGTGGCAGGCACCTGAAGTCCCAGCTACTTGGGAGGCTGAGGCAAGAGAATCACTTAAGCCCAAGAGTTTGAGGTTGCTGTGACCTGTGACGCCACGGCACTCTGCTGAGGACGACAAAGTGAAACTCTTTCTCAAAAAAAAAAGAAGGCTTCCTGGAATGCTACACTGAAAAGAATTCTGTGACCTCATCCAGGCTCAGTGAGAAAGACTGGCTCTGCTGGGTTGGGGACCTCAGTTAGGGTCCTGGAGAGAGAGTTAGTATATTTGTGCCAGACTTTTGCCATCTGTGGTTGAGACTATTGAGGAAACCATATCTTTTTTCTTTTGTTTTATAACATAACTGCTATGTTTAAGGAATTGTCTGATACAATGTTGGTATTAGAAGTTTAACTTTATAAATCAGAAATTTCAGACATATTTCAACTTTAATTTTATAAATATAAGCTACAATTGTCTTTGATATGAAGAGTTGAATAATCGTTGATATATTGTTGTTATATTTTCTTGAAAAATGTAAATGTACTATTGAAAATTTCTTGCTTGGCAAAGATTAAAATAAGCAGATTAACAGATATTTACATTCTAGTAAGTATTTCATATTCACTATATATAGCTAGATATTACATATGCATATGTTACATTTAAGGAGTAATATAAACAAAAGTGACCAGACAGAGGAATGAAGCTCTTACTCAAGTTTAAATCTGTGTATGTTCTATTTCTTACAATTATAATTTCCCTTTACTATTCAATCATTTTAGAATAAAATTTTGTCTAATCCTCTATAAAAGTTGTAATGTGTTTGTAATAGGAAATTATATTTGTTCAACTGGCTATAGAATATGACTATTACAGGAAACGGATTTTTTTTTTTAAGACAGAGTCTCAATTTGTCACCCTCGGTAGAGTCCTGTGGCATCACAGCTCACAGCAACCTCAAACTCTTCAGCTCAAGCAATTCTCTTAGTCTTCAGAGTAGCTGAGAACTATAGGCACCTGCCACAACTCCTGGCTATTTTTTTTTTTAGATATGGGGGGTCTTGCTCTGGCTCAGGTTGTTTTTGAACCTATGAGCTCAGGCAATCCACCCACCTTGGCCTCCCCAGGTGCTGGGATTACAGGTGTGAGCCACCGCACCCACCCAGAAACCTGAATATTCTCCTTTAAGACCTAAATGAAGTCATCAGCCTTGTGGTATTTTCTTTTGCACTCTGTATATCGCTCAGGTTCTTCTGTCAAACACAGAACACGTTAGTTTTTTTGGTAGGTATAGAAAGAAAATGAAGCCACCTTGACTTAATCTAAATATAACACAAAGGATGATTTCCTTGACAATCCTTAGCATTTTGGGGGTTCCTCCTTGTACCACCTACCCCTAAAAATGCTCATCTCTCTTGAGCAAATTTTCTTGACTGTAGGGATTTTGCCCTCACAGGGCAAAGTGTGAGGGTATAATGCAGATGTTATAAGCCATCCAGCTGCTAATATCATATCGCCCAGGCATTGCCTGTTCTGACTGTAGGGTCTACCCTGGGTGAAATCACTGAGCATCAAACCTGAGGAAAGAGGGAGGGAACAGAAACTTTTGAATTTAGAAAGGGAAGTGAAACAAATTTCAGTTTCTTTTTCATTTCATTAAGAGCAGGTGTCCTCATTAAGAATCTTTTAGTTGCAAGCAGTAGAAATCCACTGTAACTATAAACTGATTTTTTTTTCAAAAGTTGAGGAAAGCAAATAAAAAGTATACAGAAATGGAAGGAAGAAATGAAATTATATATTTTTGCAAGTGGCATGATTGTTTATGTAGAAAATCCAAAAGAATTGACCTCCCAAATACCTTCTTGGAACTAATAAGCAATTTCAGCAGGGATACAGGGTACAAGGTTACTACATAAAAGTCAATCACTTTCTTACATACCAGCAAGGAACAAGTAGAAACTGATATTAAATATATACCACTTATAAACAACAACAGAGGAAGGTCACTGTTACGAGACTATAAGGCAAACATTTTAGGCAGATATCTGAGGGAGGAGGTCATCCACAGGGAATCCAGGCAGCAATCCACAAGAGTCCCCCAGACCTCCTTTTGCCCTCAGGAATCTAATCAGGCTGCCCTCCTGGCTTTGTGGCAGCACATGGCTCTGGAATTAAGCGAGAAGACTGAATCTTGACCATACTTTTTCAAACTGTGTGACCTTGGACTTCAGGCCTGAGTGTCCTGGACCCTGGCTGAGAGTTCCTGTCATGCCCACCCCATAAGACTGTGGTGAAGATCAAATGAATTCATGCATGTGAAAACAGTGCCTGGTGTATTGCCAGCATTTAATAATTATTAGCTATTCAATATGGTTCTATGCTCATTTGTCTATCAATGGCTCGACTTTCTCTGCTTCACTGGACCTATGTCCAAGTCAGGCCATCTCACTTTCTAAGTTCACACCATCCCAGTCTAAGCCAACATTCAGATGGAGTATGATACCTTCAGTCTCCAAACCAAATTCTCAGGAGAAAGAATCTTCTTGGCCACTTGTGGTCACAGAGGCAGATGAACTCAGCTGTGGAGAGTTGAAATGAGAGTGTGGAGATGGTGGTTGTAGTCCTCAAAGAAAGAAAGGGTGTCTTTATGGAATGGTTATTCCTCTCCAGATGATTGGGCTCAGCAACCCTGCCTTTTACAGTCTTTTGTGGTAAGTCTTCAACAAGAACTTGCGATGGTTAATTTTACATGTCAACTTGACTGGGCTAAGGGATACCCAGACAGCTGAGAAATATTATTTCTGGGTGTGTCTGTGAGAATGTTTCCAGAAGAGATGAACATCTGAATCAGTGACTGAGTAAAAAAGGTCACTCTCACCAAAGTTGGTGGGCATCATCCATTCAGGGCCTGACTAGAACAAATAGTTAGAAGCAGGGTGAATTCATCTCTCTCTGTTCAGTCAGGAACATCAATCTCCTCCTGCCCTCAGATGTTCAGCTCCTGGGGCTTGAGCCTTCAGGCTCAGACTATACTATAAATTCTATATTTGCAGATGGTAAATCATGGGACTCAGCTTCCTTAATTACATAAACCAACTCCTCATAACAAATCTCTCTCTCTCCTATTGCTTTTGTTTCTTGGGAGAGCCCTGACTAATGCAGTACTCCTGGTGCTCATCCCAGATGCATGCAACCTTCCAATACCACATCCACATTTTGCTTTCTCCATTAAGCCCTCCCGTGTGCTTTTACTCCTAACTTCCCTCACTGGAATCACTTTGCTCACAAGTGTGGAAAGTCAGGAGGGCCTGGGATTTTGTCTTCCTTTCCTCCAAAGCCACTTTGAACCAGCGATTGCAAACTGCCAGCAAGGGTGTCTAAAAGCCCTGCTCCCTGGCCTTGAGTGGGACATGCTCTGAAATGTGATTTGCCTTCTAGAGTTCCCCTGCAGGATCAGCTGAGGTTGGGACTGCTGAGATGGCACTCTGCTTGGGTTCTTCCCTCTCTCTTTCTGCCTTCCTTCACCTACTGGCTTCTCCTGCGAGTATTTTCTTAATAAATCACTTACCCATGACTCTTGGTCTTGGGGTCTGCACTCAAAATGGGCCTGTATTCATTTGTGAGCCATTAAGGAATGCAAGTTGTGTCCATGTGTAAAGGATTCTTTCAGTCCTCTGAGATTGGATTTTGTTTCTCTCCTTGCATTCTTCAGGAGGCCCCACCCACAGACAGAAGTTGTTTGAGAGCCCCGTCTCTTGGCCTTCAGAAAATAGTCTTCTCTCAAAGAAAACAGGGAGGACAGCTGCTCTTATTTAAAAAACAAACAAACACACAAAAAGCACAAAACATTAGTCTGATATTTGACTTGCTCTTCTTTGCTGCTCCCTAGCCACCTATCCTCCACCCCCACATCTCCCCGTCAGCTGAGCCTTTTTTTTTTTTTTTGCATTGATACGGGCAATGAGCTTGAGAACTCATCCTAGAAAAAGTTCTACGTACCTCATTGCTGAATGAGGTCTGGTCATCAGATGACCAAGGGGAGCACTTCAAAGGTGACCACAGTGATATTCAGCAGTGAGGTGTGTAGCACTTTTTCTAGGATGAGTTCACAACTTAATTCTCTGACCCCATGTGATTATTTCCACTTTGTATATGCATATACAGATGTAAATATAAATGCTTACAAAGATGTAATCATTCTGCAAATTGTGTTTTTAACACATATCATGGACAATATATCTATTTATTTTTTCCCCCTCAGCTTTATGGACGTATGACTGACAACACTGTGTAAATTTAAGATGTACAATGCAATAATTTAATATGCATATATGTTGCAAAATGGTCACCACAGTCAAGTTAGTTAACACACCCATCACCTCACATGATTACCTTTTTTTGTTTTCTTGTGGTGAGAACATTTAGGATCTACTTTCTTAGCAAATATCAAGTACAATGTAGTATTGTTAACGATAGTCGCCATGCTATACATTAGATCCCCAGAACTTACTCATCTAATGAGCCATTTTAACTTTCAGAAAAATAGACTCTTCCTGCCAAGTCCAGCTGCCTGCCTAAAACCTAAACGTTAGAAAGCCAGCAATGGAGAGAGGATGAGACATGACACTTCTAGGGCGAGCTGCCACCTTGGCTGATTCTCAGTGAAATTCTCCATCTTATTGCAGGGGTTCTTCCTGCTGGTTGTAAGAATGAGGACTGTGAATGGATCTCAGTGAGAAATCTCTCAGGAATGGATCACATAGGGCTAACTGTGCCTTTAGACCTGAAGCCAACCAAGGATCCCCTTAGGCCCCACAGGGTCCATCCTTTGAGCTAAGCTTGTCCCTGTGCCAGGCATATAATAAAGTCACCAGGGGGAGGGTATGTGTGGACTGAGTGTCTCTAGTTCCTAATCCCATTTCAAAATATTCTGGCCACTTCAGCTTGACACTAATGACTAAAATTCTACCACACACATTAATCTCTCTGGGCTGAAGACGTGTCTAGAGCTAAAATGAAAATCTCTGAGAGGGACCCCACATTTCCTTGTTGCATTAACCAGGATTCTTTTGGTTGTAAATGACAGAAACTTAACTTGAGATGTCATAAGCATAAAACAGGATTCAACTGATTCAATTGATTCAATAATCATGGTAGTGGCTTCCAGCACAAGTAGATCAGGTTGATCAAAACAACATCATAAGAAACCTTTTTTCCATTTGTCAGCTCTGCTTTTCTCTGTGTCAGCTCCATTCACAGGTGGCAAAGATGGCCTCCAGCAGCTTCCTCCTGACTCAGTTACCCCAAAGAGGGGGAGTGGCTCTCTCTGTCATCTCAGCCCAATTCTCAGGTCTAATTCCCTTTGGCTCAAATGCAGTCATGTGGCTTTCCATTAACCAACCACTGCAACCTTGATAGATGAGACCTCGGGTCATGTGCTAATGGCTAGAGTGGGGGAGAGAGGTCAACCCCACCCAAATTACATATACTGAGAGTGGGCGGTGGAGGATTCAGCAAAGAATACTTCAGGTGCTTTTATCAAGAGAAGAGGGAATAGGAATCAGTAAGGCAAAACCAACAGCCTGCAACATTCAGGGGGTTTTGTGATCCTTGTACTTGGGCATGTTCTTTTGCTGAGAAGAGAGATGCAGTATTTGTGTTAGCAAAAGAAAGTATGTTAAAGTCATCTCTAGACACTTAAGAGTGTTTTTTCACATATCCAAGGCCCCTGTGGACCCTACTGAAGGATGGCTGGGAGCCTTTCTGCTGGATGGGAAATGGTGGAAATAGCACAACACTTAGTATTTGAAATCAAATGACTTCAGATTCCAATTCTGGCCCATAACTGACGTGGTTTGGGACGTGTTACTTAGCTTCCTGAGCTTTCATCTGTAAAGTGAGTTGAATAATACATGTCTTTCAGGGTTGCTATGAAGATTAGAGATAATAATATGTAAAACTGTGCAGTCCCTGTCACATAATGGACAGTCAACAAACACAAATCATTTTAGTGTTAAACAAAAGTTTGGCATATTGACTAAAAACCAATAGAAAGTCTTGGATTAATATAAGTCCTTAATAATGGCAATTGCATATTCAGTGTTATCATTACCTTACATTTACACTTTGGTACTAATTTAGATATTTCTAACCTACCATATCAGTATGTCAGGAGGATCCTCTGAATGAAAACCTTTAATGCTCTTTAATATCCTAAGAGGACAGCATTGTTGACATGACCCATCTTTGAAAGCCGCAAGAATCTGAAATATCCAGGCTATTCTTGTTACAGCTGGGAAAATAAAATATCCACATGTATCCTTAAATCCGGACAGTTGGTTTTTTTTTTTTTTTTTTTTTTAAATATCCGCAGTGGCAAGAAGGCAACAGATACAGGGTGGGAAGGGAGTAGGTAACTCTTCAGTCATCTGCCCCAGTTCCTTCCAAATCGAGGCTTATGTGCTAAAACTCATTCCTGGGCATCCCAGGCCCTTCCAACCTCACGTAGATGCTCACTTCTCCAGAAGTGCCTTTACCATTGTAAAGAACACATTATGGGTACACAAGGACCACTCTATGAACTTGCCTCCAATTCCTGCAAAGTTTCTGGGGCCAGATGAGATCACTTGAACCACCCCTCCACCCTGGTTGTGCCCAGATAGAGAGCACAGGGGAAGTTTTCAAATGCTGGAAGATACCAGTGGAAATTGCTGGATCCAGATTGCTGGTGTGACCTTGGGCACTTAAGTTAGTTAACAAGCTTTTTGAGCCTTGGTTTTCTCATTGGTAAAATAGGGAACAATAAAGTCTTCTTTGTGTCTTATAAGAAACAGTGTGTATTATGTATTTAGCAGAGTGCCTGATACATAATAAAGTTTGATAACTGTTAGCTGTTTTGCTAGTAAGTATTAATTAAAAATGTTAAGCAGGCCAGCATGGTGGCTCACACCTGTAATCCTAGAACTCTGGGAGGCTGAGGTGAGTGGATTGCTGGAGCTCAGTAGTTGGAAACCAGCCTGAGCAAGAGTGAGACCTCCTCTCTACTAAAAATAGAAAAAGTAGCCAGGCATTGTGGTAGGCACCAGTAGTACCAGCTACTCAGGAGGCTGAGCCAAGAGGACAGCTTGAGCCCCAAAATTTGGGGTTGTTAGGAGCTATGATGATGCCATGGCACTCTACCCAGAGTGACAAAGTGAGAGACTCAGTCTTAAAAAAAAAAAAAATGTTAAGCTGTAGGACCACCAGCCATTGAGTAGGTGCTCAGTTGTGTGGTGTGAGGGGGGTTTGGAGAAGGAGAGACAGGTGCAGACATTTAATGGCTGGAGATGCCAAGGGAGGAAACGTGGAGGATGATTGCAGTCTTGACAGATTCAAAGAAAGAAAAGGCTCAGGGAATGAGAACAAGCCCAGAAGAAAGAAATGTGGAAACAGGGCCTGTGACACTCTGGAAGAAACAGGAGCACTCTCTCCCCTTTTAGCTGATCTGTCCTATCTGAGACTCGGAAGCTTGTGTCAGTGGTGAGGCAGAACCCCCTGAAAAAGTCATCTCATGTACTACCACCCAAGAGTTCAAATCTTGAGCCTATAAAAAACCAGTGCCAGAGTTGAGAACGATCGATCCCACACTCTGGAGTGAGAATTATGGCACGTTTCCTTAAAGTTACTTTGACTACCATATATTATAAATTGTAAATGACACCATGAGTTTCCAGTATGAATTGCTCATTCATTTCCAATATAAGTTGATGGAGACCCTTAGGTGAGCGCGCTGATGAGAATGTACTCGGTTCTGTTCTGATTGGGGTTTCTATTTCTCTCTGGCTGTTCAGTTGCTACCTTGTCTGTGTCCAAAGTTGTTTTGTATTCTACAGGGAGTTGAACTCAGATAAATGCTACAACTATCTAATTATGTATCAAAGAAAATTCTTCATTTTGGTATAGCACTGTAAGTTCAAAGTGTTTTGCGATTTTATTCCTAAGGAGTTTTTGCTTTTTCTAGTAATTTCTGCAAAATATCAGCCCAGAATGAATTTTCATCCTGGGAAGGATTTCTCCCTTTATGTGCCCAATTTTGCAGTACAGTCTTTTCTCCTTAATTGGAACACTTTTCCCCCTCCAAGTTGCCTTTTTCCTGCCTCAAGTCACAATTGAGAAATGAGAGTAAAGTTTGGTATTTTTGTCCTCTTGATGGGGAGCGTTAATTCCAGAAGGTACTTAAGCTCAAAATGGTTCTTTATTTAGGAAGGAACAGAAACGCCACATTTCCTGGGTAATGTTATTGAAGCATCTGTGATTTCATAAACACTTTGTAAAGAAGTATACAACGATCACACAACAAGAGTAATTATTATTAAACGTGCACCATTTTCAGAATTCATTGTTAAGTTCTATAGAGATGTACAAGAGCTCTTGGGTACTTCAGCTGGTGGAGTTTGGGCAGCTGAGACTTACTGTTGCAATCTTCACAAATGCCAGGGTTGTCCTGTCTCCATCGTTTAGTTGAACTTAATAACATCTGTCTACCCAGAGGGCAACAGAATGTTTGTTCCTGGCTTGTGAGGGCACTGATAATTTTTGTCAGAGAATTATTGGCGTGAGGCCCTTGGAAACATTGCTTCATTGCATGGCCTTATAAGAATTTGCTTGACCTATTTTGTGAAGGCAAATTTACCCTGGTCCTAGAGTTTTCTCATGCAAACCAGAGAAAGGAAAATTCTTACTGCTGAATAGGTCAATTATGCTACTGAAATGACCAGGTTAGCAAATTCTGTTTTAATGGAAACAGGATCCTTAGATCTAAATTGAGTAGGTCTGTGCCTCAAAAATGAAAATTTTCTTCTTAGTTCCTACAGCCGTATTATTGGGCAGGGCCACCATTCTGTGAGTATCAGATTATTGTCAACACATGAGGCTTTCTCACTAGGAGTACGCCCTTCAGTGGTGTGATACTTGTGGTAACAAAGAACAGTACAGTCTCCCATCTTGGTCTTTTAATTATGTAAACAGAAGAATAAAACTATCCAATTTCCATCCACCCACAGACTGAGGTTGAGGAGGACCTAAGAATCTCTTCCTTTCAAGCTGACATTTCAAAGTTAAGAGTCCAGTTTTTGTGTACTGAAGAGAAGGTCCATCAAACAGTGTCTCAGACACATACCCCTTTCTTACCCCGAATGCACAATCTTAAAAAAAAGAAGGGGGTGTGATGTCAAAGCACAAAAGTAACATTGCTTTGCCTAATAAACCCGTTCCTTCTTAAAATTGAGATAGTGTCCCAGAAAATAAACATTTGCCATTAGAAGTTCTGTGGATTTGATTCAACTATCCTGCATGTTCATCCACAGGAGGGTCTCTAGAAGACCCTACTAAGCATGTCCCTACCTGCCCTCAAACAGAGGGAGGCCTTGTAGTTTGAAACCAGCAGGCACCCTACGGCCCAGCCTGGGACCACCTGTCTTTTTTTTGGGGGGCGGGGTTAGCTAGGGCTGGGTTTGAACCCACTGCCTCCAGTATATGGGGCTGCTGCCCTACTCCTTTGAGCCACAGGTGCCACCCTAGACCACTGGTCTTAAAGTGGTAAAGGTGGGGGCACAGTGCACCTATGAAGCCCTTGAGGAATTATTCAGAAAAATATTTCAAAATGGGGGAAATGCTCTGCCTGGGAACAGGCATGGTCCTGGGGTAAGTTCCTGGAAGTGGAAAAGGGTCTTCTAAATGTTGGGTGCAGGATGCCTGAGTTTTTAAAAACGAAAAAACTGGCTCAGCACCCATAGCATAGTGGTTACAGCTTTAGTCATATACATCTAGGCTGGCAGGTTCAAACCCAGCCTGGGGCCAGGTAAGCAACAATGACAACTGCAACAACAACAACAACAAAAAATAGCCAGGTGTTGTGGTGTGCGCCTGTAGTCCCAGCTACTTGGGAGGTGGAGGCAAGAGAATCCCTTAAGTCCAGGAGTTGGAGGTTGCTGTGAGCCGTGACAACACAGCACTCTACTGAGGGCGACATAGTGAAACTCTGTCTCAAAAAAAAAGAAAGAAAGAAAAGAAAAAAGTTTTCTTTTTTCTCCCTCTACAGAAAGGCCTAGATTTGATGGTAGAAGCAAAGAATAATAAGGAATTGCATGCATTCCCCCTCTTGTTTAATTCCTTTAACAAGCGGTTTCCTTTCAAAATGGGAGAAAGTCATATGCAATGCATAACTTTAATTTTTAACTGTCTGCTCCGTCTGTCCCTAATTATCTGAAGGCTCCCGAGAAGCATGCCACAAGCAAGGACCTGAGGCAGAGGACTGGAGGGCAGAGAGGGGTGGCCGAGTGTTCTTTGGCGAAGCCTCCAAGGGGCCACTGGGGTCCCCAAAGAAGCCCCTCTCGGAAGTGGACTCTTGAAAAGGCAGCCGCTTGGAAGGTAGTCATTGAGAGAACAGCAGCAATGGTCTGGACGCACCAAAGGGGCGAAAAGAAACCCAGGGCCCTGGCCGTCGGATTTGACGTGGTCCTCTTCCGCCACCTATCGACAACATTGGCTAATCGCAGCTTCCAAATGCACCCACGCATTTGCACCTATTTAAAGACCATTCATTCAAGTTTATATTTTCTCCATTCAAATTAAAATTGAATTTCCAAGTGAAAAAGTCTTCTAAACGGGTTTATACATTTTATTGGGTAAATTAACATTGATTTTCAGGTGCTAAGATAATAATAGTATATGGCTATAATAGGGAGGCAGAATTCTGGTAATTATTTTCTTACCTTTGGTTAATGCTTTAGTTTAGGATATATAAGGTACTACTGCATTTTTAAAGCTTTTTGTTGTTGGTTTCCAGAAAACATGAACACTCTAAAGATACTGAGGAATTTTTAGGATGGACATAGTATATGAGTAATATTTTTAAGCAGCAGAGGAGGTAATTTCTGCAGAACTGACCTTATGAAGATCCATTGGGAAGTCAACATATGCAAGAGTAGCATGGAAGACTGTCCTTGTGTTACATGGAACCCAAGTGGCTCCCTTTCATCTGTACATTCACTTAAAAGATTGGGAAGATGCTATCAAAAGCTCTGTGTGTGTGTGTACATGTATATACATGTGTGTGTGTGTGTATATATGTATATATATATATATATATATATACTCTGTCTCGAAAAAACCCACATAGATATATGTGTGTGTATATATACATATCTATATCTATATATATGTTTGTTTGTTTGTTGTGGGTTTTTTTTTTTTGAGACAGAGTCTCCCTTTGTAGCCCAGGGTAGAGTGCTCTGCTGTCATAGCTCACAGCAACCTCACTCTTGGGCTCAAGTGATCCTCTTGCCTCAGCCTCCTAAGTAGCTGGGACTAAAGGTGCCCATCACAATGCCCAGCTACTTTTAGAGATGGGGTCTCACTCTTTCTCAGGCTAGTCTCCAACTTAACTCCTGAGCTCAGGTAATCCACCCATCTTGGCCTCCCAGAGTGCTAGAATTACAGGTGTGAGCCACTGCACCCAGCCTAGCTATTCGTATTTTTTGATTTGATAATCCAACTTCACAAATTCTATCACAAGAAAAGAATCAAAAATGTGAAAAATGTAATGTAAGCATTCCTAATTCTATATGAAATCAGCACATTGTACCTCATAAATGCATTAATGTATATATCATCTATGCGTTTATGATTTAATAAAAAAATGTGAAAATGTAATATGAAAAATAATCTTCATAAGATTATTTAATATTCAGTTGAAGAAATACTGATGTTAGGGCTCATTTGGAATACGGAATATTACAAAAATAGAAGTTATTTTAACATGTAGTAATGTGAAAAAACAATGCCTCTGAAATTATAGAAGACCCAAATAGGTAAACATATAAATTTTGAATAAAGCTGGTAAAGAATACTAAAAATAGGCTGGACAAGATGGCTCATGCCTATATAATCTAGCACTCCGGAAGGCTGAGGCAGCTCAAGAGTTCAAGACCAGCCCAAGCAAGAGTGAGACCTGTCTCTCCTAAAAATAGAAAAACTAACTGGGTGTAGTGGCAGGTGCCTGAAGTCCCAGCTACTTGAGAGCCTGAGTCAAGAGAATCACTTGAGCCCAAGAGTTTGAGTTTGCTGTGAGTTATAACACTACCCAAGTCAACAGAGTGAGACTGTCTCTTCCTTCTCCCTCACCAAAAAAAAAATACTAAAAATATTATAACTGAGTTAGAGTCTACCCTATGGGGTTTGGTTTTTGTTTTTGCTTTGCTAATTAAACAAGAATGCTTTTTATTATGATCCATTGAAATAATACAGAAGGATATAAAGTAACCAGTGGAAGATCCCATTATCTTCCTGTGCTCAGCCTGTCTGCTCCCTATTAATAGACTGGCGTAAGGACTCCAGATCTTCTTCCTTGGAGTTACACAAACATATACACTAACATATATATACCTTATGTATGTTATACAGGTATATCTCTGAGATATTGAAGGTTCAATTCCAGACCCCTACAGTAAAGTAAACATTCCAAAAAAAGCAAGTCACACAACATTTTGGTTTCCTGGTATATGTAAAAGTTATGTTTACATGATACTGTAGTCTAGTAAGTGTGCAATAGTATTATGGCTAAAGACTCAATGTATATACCTTAATGTTCAAGTAATTTATTGCTAAAAATAGTCTAAGCCTTCAGTGAGGTAATCTTTTTGCTTGCTGGTGGAGGGTCTTTGCCTCAATGTGGATGGCTGCTGACTGATCAGGATGGTGATTGCTGAAGGTTGGAGTGACACAGAGACAGGAAGTGAGCACGTGCTATTGGGAAAATGACATACTTATTTCCTCTAAGTTTTTTTTTTTTTTTTTTGAGACAGAGCCTCAAGCTGGCGCTCTGAGTAGAGCGCTGTGGCATCACAGCTCACAGCAACCTCCAACTCCTGGGGTTAAGTGAGTCTCCTGCCTCAGACTCCCAAGTAGCTGGGACAACAGGCACCCGCCACAATGCCCAGCAATTTTTTTGGTTGCAGCCGTCATTGTTGTTTGGCGGGCCCGGACTGGACGAACCCGCCACCTTAAGTGTATGTGGCTGGCACCTTAGCTACTTGAGCCACAGGCACTGAACCATTTCCTCTAAGTTTTAAAATAATTATGCTAATGACCTTTCTTGCACATTTATCTCAGTGCACCTTATTAATGAACTTAAGCTTCTTTTTGTTTATTCATTGGCCATTTGTGTTTTCTTAGAGAATTTTCTATTCATATCTCTTGCCAATTTTTCTGTTTCATTGTTTATATTTTATTATTTATTTATAGAAGTGCTTTATGGATTCTAAGGTTTTTACTAATATTTCACCAAACTTAGAGATTGGTACAACTTAGAATATTTCCACCCCAAACATATTTCATTATTTTATTTATGACTTATACACTGATTACACAAGGAAGCATTTTCAATAGTTGTTTACATTCTGAAATAATGTTTTTATTTTTATTTATTAGATCATAATTGTGTACATTAATTCTATCATAGGATATAGTGTGTTGCTTCCATATACAGTTTGAAAAACTCTCATCCAACTGGCTAACATAGCCATCATGTCTTTCTCATACTTGTGTTAAGACATTTATTATC
>CAUYQV010068305.1:0-134000 GCA_963574575.1 Galagoides demidoff | reverse complement strand
GCTATCCCTCTGGGTAGAGTTCATGGCATCACAGCTCATAGCAACCTCCAACTCCTGGGCTCAAGCGAGTCTCCTGCCTCAGCCTCCCAAGTAGCTGGGACCACAGGCGCCCACCACAACGCCCGGCCATTTTTTGGTTGCAGCCATCATTGTTGTTTGGCGTGTCCGGGCTGGGGATTTGAACCCGCCACCTTAGGTGTACGTGGCTGGTGCCTTAGCCGATTGAGCCACAGGTGCTGAGCCAAAAATGACCTGAACTTTTTACCAGCAGCTCATGGCTCTTACATCATGACAATACATCAGTTCACATGGCACTGTGTGTGAGGGAAATTTTAGCCAGTAAACAAATAAGTGTATTGGAACAATCTTTCCACTCCCCTGATCTGGCCCCAAGGTCTTTCTTTACCTGAAGTTAAAGGAAATATTGAAAGGAAGACATCTTGATGACATTTAGGACATCAAGGGTAATAGAATATATCTCTGATGGCCATTCCAAAGGAAGAGTCCCAAAATTGTTTTGAAGGGTGGCCTAGGCACTGGCATTGGCACTTGCACTGGCACTGGCACTTCCCAAGGGGAGTACTTCAAAGATGACCATCAATGAGTGATATTCAGCAATAAGGTATGTAGCACTTTATCTAGAATGAATTTGTGAATTTAATTGTCAAACCTCGTAGATGAATTACTTCGTGGTTATGATGATTAACTAGATACACCTATACCAACTTGGATAAATGTTAAAAACTATAGTTAAAACATATAGAAAAGAATGTAAAACAACAACACACCATTTAGGCAATGTTTTAAAATGTGCAGACAAGGCTGTATAATGATTTTTGATGTGCTCGCATAGAAAAAAGTGTAAAAGCAACAGTAAAATACACACCAATTTCAGATTAGCCCTGTGAAGAGAGGAAAGAAAATTGAATTGTGAAGGAGAGCAGTGTTCCATGGCAGCCTCCAAATGTATCTGCTCTGTCTTTCTTACAGAGAAATGAAAGCAAATAAGCAAATATGGCAAAAGGCTAAGGCATGTAAAACATAGCTCGTGATAGGATACCATTTTCAGTGTGATGGAAATATATAATCAATTCTTTTTAAAATGTTAAAAACAGAAACCATATGATACACTAACATTTAATTCCTCTCTGTCGGACAATTAAGGAAAGACACTTGTTCAAATCTGGCCAAGGGAGAAGAGTCGGTCCTTATCCAGTGCAGACCATGTTCTATTCCAGCAGAGACGTTTTCTGTATCTAATATCTGTCCTGTACTGTTTGATTTAAATGTTTACCTCTCTACATTGGAATTTTAATACTAATGACAGAAAATTCTCAGTTTCTCTACTTTAAACATTTTAAAGTTGATAGAGTAAATGCAGGTTTTGGAAGGGGGGTGTTTTTTTTTTCCCGTGAATATTTAGGCTGTATTGCATATTGGTTTTATGTCTTAATATCCTTATCTCTTGTCCTAAGTAGGTTTTTTAGGTATTTTCCATTTTCTTAAAATTTCAAATTAATATGGGGGTACAGATTTTTAGTCTACATTGTTTTCTGTTTTAAGGTAAAGTTCTAGTTGTGGCTGAGCCCTTCACCCAGCTGGCGTGCTCCACAGCCTCACATTGTGCAGGTTACTAGGTGAGATCCCACCAAACCAATCGTCCTCCCCGCTTCCCTCCCCCGCTAGACTATATTTGTGTTTTATCATTCCTGGGGACATGCAGTTGTTTATATATTGGTTTCACAATAGTATTGAGTACATTGGACATATTTTTTCCATTCTTGAGATAACTTTACTGAGAAGAATGTGTTTCAACTCCATCCAGGTAAATACAAAGGCTGTAAAGTCTCCATCTTTTCTTATGGCTCAATAGTGTTTTTGTTTGTTTGTTTTTATTTTTAACCAAGTATATTTGAATACGGGGCAACATATACCTTCTGAAAAATACTGACTATAGGATTTTTGTTTCTCTCATCTGAGTTTTCAGTCTTATTCTCTGCTGTGTTGTGGTGGGAGATGGGAGATTTTTACTCTAACATTTTCGCCGGAAAAAATAACTATCAGTTTGAGTGGAATCGAAAAAAGCCTCACTCATTGTGCAGAAATTAAGAACGCCATGATAATTCATTGCTGAAATTATTTAAACAGCTAATTCCTACTACAAAGCAGTGAGATACAGCTCTTGGTTTATTCTGTCACCCACGGACCATACAAGATCACAGAGAAGTAGTCCTCTGGAGACTCTCAAGAAAGAATTACCATCCTTACCTGAATTAATATGACACTTTTGTAAAGTGTAGGTTGTAAGCTAAGTGGATTTTGTAGCTATTTATATGCCAAATCAAACACCGCGGTATTAAAGGGCAGTTCATCCTTTACTTGTCTTATTCTTAATGCTCAAAATAACAACAGTAATTTGGAAATTTCTTCCAATAAGATTTTGCTTAAATTATTACTACTAAAGTTGGATTCTTTTTCTTCTTGGTTACATCATCTCCATACTAAGCACTCATGCTTCTGAATAAGCTCTAAGCTTTGACTGGGGCGACTTGAGCCTTGCTTTCTGCCATGCACCTTGGAATGCACAATTCACAATGGTTTCCAGATATATCAGTTCCCTTCCTGTCTGGGACATTGCATTGCCACATGACCTTTGCCAAGTCACTTCTCTCCACTCTGCCATAACATGAGGTTGTAATTATGATGATCTCCCTCTTAGAAATGTGATGAGAAGCTATTCATAACAAAGACTGTAAAAATTGCAGACATGATGAGAGAGGCAAGTATTAAATGCATGAAAAAGTTCTAAATTGAATATTCACATCCCACCTGGCTCTACCTGTCTTTTGGCCTTTCTGTTAGTGCCAGCCACTAAATGTATATTTTCCTCATCCCAAATATGGCCTTGAATTTCAAATAAATGATCTTTGTGTGTGTGTGTGAGCTATTTTTTCATTGTTCTTTCATCAGGCACATGGGCTTTTCTTTTTTTCTTTCCCAAGAAACTGAGATTGCTTAGTTGGTTGGAAATTGGCAGCTTGATCTTGCTCTGAGCCAGACACATGACATGTTCTAGTAGCCGTCTGAACCTGGTCTGGGATCATATTCCCTCCCACCCCCAATACATGTTCCAAACACTTGTGAGCATGCTGGAAGGCAGAAGGCTTACAGAGGTGAGATCAGGCCAGGCTGGCATCCATGCTGGAGAACTAGGGGACAGAGTCACACTTCAAAGTGGTGCAAGGGAGTGACTAAAAAAGCACCAGAGTTGTCCGTGGATAGGTAGAAGGACAATGGGAGAAATATAAGCTGCCTTAGTGCATTTTTTTCCAGTTTCTGTTTATCTTCCATCTGAAGGCTCTTTAAGCTGCCCCATATTTGGATGTGGACGTTGAAGTATTGCTGACCAATGCCAGAGTCACAGGAATATCCTGCTGTGCTTTTGATCTTCCCATATGACTGAATTTCCTGAATCATCATGTTACCGTGTGTGCACATATGTGCACATGTGAATCTTCTGGCACATCTCCCAGAAGTGCTAGTTCTGGGACAAAGGGTCCATTGGTGCTTTCAGAATGTAATATTGATCACTTTGGCTTTCCTTGGCTCAGAGCCAGACACTTCGTCTTTCACTGCACAAGATGGTTGCCAAGTCCATGGGGCTGGTGTCACTGGGAAGGCCCTGGGCAGGCTTTCCTGAGAGCAGAGCTTTAAAAGCTTTGAGAAACCTTTAAGAATGAAACTTTGCATTTTACCAACTATGGGCCGTGCTTGAAATTTCATTTTTGTCTTTTAACTCGTACAGTCTTTGGTACATTTTATATTTAGCTACACAATACTCTCCCATATTCAGTTAGGCAGGAAAGACAATGACACAGAATAACTGGTTCGGTTTTTCCCCCTATGATTTTGCACAACTTTTCAGCCCCAGTCTTAATCAAATCCATAATTTGGACTTCCAAACTTAATGATGGTTGAAAGGTCAAATTCACAAGGATGCGAGGAAGAAATCTAAATTTTCAAAGTGTGACTTTCATGTATAATGTCATCAAAATTGTGAAAGCAAATGATTCAGAAAAGACCTTGATGCCAATACCTTTAGGATGATATAAATCACCAGTCGCCATTGGAATAGAATTTTTAGAACTATGACTATTTTCAGGCAGGCATCTCTCAAGAACATGGCTGCAAATGTGACCCATTGCACGTTTCCAGACTACTGAAAAACAAACAAACAAACAAAAAACCAGAAACTCTTTTTCTTTTCTTCGCTTAAGTACCATGTCTAGGACTTGACCTAAGTAGGAAGTGAAATAAACAAAGTGTTCTTCTTTCATTTCCTTTCTGTATTTCCATTCTGTTTTTTGGCCTCATCACCTTCCACGCAACAAAAATGTGCTGTCTGCCTTCAAAAGAAAGCAGATCTGATGAGTCACAAAACACTCAAATGTGCATTTATTTCATGTATGCCTCTTAGGTATCTTCCAAAGAAATTGTTTGTTTTTTAAAGAGGACATAGGAAGAAATACTCAGTGTGTACTTTAAGAGATCATGGCATCTGTGAGATGGAGCAGCTGGGAACAGAGATTTCATGACTTTTATTCCAGTGGTGAGACCCTATCCTTTGCTACTGAGGTATGTTATGCTCTATTAGGAGATGGATCAGCTGTTTTCATTAGCCTTTATTTTACTTGACTCCTGAGAAAGACCCAGAGCAGGTCTTTAATCTATGCCAAAACAGAATATAATCTGAATTCCAAACATTCCAGTTGAAATGGAAAGAGCACATGCTTTGGAATCAGGGAAGCTAGGGGAACTTCACTGTGCTGTCACTTAACTAGCCGTGTGATCTTGGAAAAAGTATTTCACCTCTGCAGATTTGAATTTGCTTGTGTCTGGAATAGGGATAAAACTACTTAGCTGGGGTTATTTCAAGACTAAATGAGATAATGGACGCACAAAAAAAAATCCTAACACAATACCTGGCACAGCTGATTCTTAAATAAAGTAAATCCCTCTCATTGTGCACCTTAAATGTCAGTAGATGCTACCAAGTACCATGGAGTTCACTCTTAATGACGATTTATGTAATAAAACTCAGCTGTGATATTTTTAAAAAATTATATTCCACGGTTATGGTATCACCAGTATCAAATTTAAGCTTGCGATGACAGCACAGCTGTGAACTCCTGGGGCATCATATCCTTTGGAAGCAGGTTACTGTGACAGTCCTGAAGAAAATGCCGTGTTGGCCATTCTTTAGGCATACTTGTTAGGTCCTTGAATTTCCAGACAGAAAGGACTGATTGTATCCCAGTCATTTACTCTAAAGAGACTACCTCAAATCCTTTTTTGAAAGTAGACAGATTGGAAATAAATGTGTAGCATTATTATATACTCTACAATATTCCTGTCTATATTCCTATCAGGTATAAGCAAACTCAATAGTCTTCGACGTTAATAATAGTCTGTTTTGAAATTCATGCTTCAAACTCTCCCAGAGAGAAAATTAATAAACAAAAAATTTTAGAGAGTAAAATTATATGGGTTTAATGATGAGCTCAAGACAGTCTGATGACTCAGTAGAATGGCTTGCTGTTGTTGTTTTCAGAATATTAACCTTATAACAATAGGAGCCTTGAATGTCTGTCCATTGGTATTTTGACCAAGGAAGTCACTCCATGCTCCTGAGGGAACAGAGGAAACACAGTATTTTGCCGCAATTGTTACCCCGTGCACATGGCACCATCAGTTTAATCCCACACATCTTGATATCATCTAGCTGAAAACAATAAAAGCAGGTTGCAATTAGGAATCAGGCTCATGTTAATCCCGGCAGCAGTAAGGTGAGCAGACCACAGAACTCAATCAGGATTAAGTAGGCTTGCAATTCAAAACCTGTTTTTGTCCCTTCTCCTTCCTATTTTAAAATCACATTTGAATTCTCATATCAGGCAATCATTTCTACAGAACTATGATATTTAGACACTGTTTATAAAATATAGGACAATTATTTTATTGTTTTTCTTTCCCTACAAGAGTGTTTTAGAGAAGCATGGCAGATAGGGAAAAAATAAAAATCCATTGTTTTGAGTTCATCTTCAGACTCTACTCTTCAGTAGACAAGGCATTTGCATTTAGTTGGCTGTCAAACTATAAAATCCTCAAATGCACATGTTTAGGACAAAAATTCCTGTCTTTCTCATTAAGCAGGATTCATGGTCCAGCTAACTTTGCTGCAAAAAGTTTGAGATGTTGAAAATATCTGGCTGTGGAGAAAGCACATAAGTGCACGTTCTACTTACCTGCACTAAAATCAACTCCAGGGAATTATTTGTCCATGACTCCATGTCTCATCGCTCTTATATTTTCAATTGCTACAAAGCAGCTTCATTTATTGTATTACTATTTATATGCACAAAACTTAGACCAATGATCCACAAGTCTCTGACAGCGGCATCAAGGGTTTTCTTTCTTCATTCCATATAAAGATATTCAATTTCCTGTCTACATATACATATTAAATGGAATCTTGAGCGAGGAAGAACTAAGGAGGTTATATACTTCTGCCCCTAAGGAGTTAACCTAAGAGAAAGAGTAATGGTTGCCTTGCATGGTATGGAATTTAAAAGTTAAAGATGTCCATCTATCATCCAAAATAGGTCTACTTCAAAGACCCTAGCCTCTGACCTTGCAGGAATTCAACTAAAACATTTGGCTCAAACTGTATTTATAAAAATAATTTTTAAAATAATCAATATTTTGAAATGGAAAGCTATTATATAAAATTGTAGATTTATGATTTTTTTCATGACCAGGCAAAGATTAAAATACTAAGGATCATGGAAAGAAATTTACTGGTTCTAAAACAACACAGATCCCTGGAAGAAGGTTGGCATTAGTTTCATTGACATTGCCTAGCCTGTGGGCCTTCAAGAGCCAAGGAGGAGTAAAATAGATTGAACTCAGATTATCGTCAGGATTGGAAGAGATAAGGGGGCAAGGAGGGCTTGGTCCCTCAACAAGGGCCAGACCCTTTTTGTAAAGGTTGTTTGACCTTCTACCACTTCAAGAGTCTATAGTATAAGATACTCCAATAAGGAGACAACTCATGATGAAAAGCAATTAAGGAGAGTCCACCAACTCATAAGGAGAAGAAAGGCGATAATGCACAGAACACTCCACATAGCTGCGGAAGGAGACATACGAGAATTGAAAAGTTCAAATACAGACCCCCAAATACTCCCTACATCTAAAACCATACTTTTGAACTGAGCAGTTCAGTAAATGAGTTGATGGATGGGATGGTTACCACTGAGACACAAATTAGCAGACTCGAATTTCAAGTAGAAGTAATATTTCAAAGCACAAAGCGCAGTACACTACCTCAGAGACATGGAAATACCACTCACACACACATACCATGCATACACACATACACACACACACATACATGCATATACACACACACAACTTGGAAGATAGAGTGGAAACCCCACATGTGAGTTATGCAACTTCTAGAAGAAGAAGGTACAAAAGGAAGTGAAATGATTAAAAAAAAATAGATTTTCCCAAGTTTAAATAAAGGCCTACTCTGAATTTAAAAGAACTAATGAGAAAAAAAAAGCACACAAAACAAAAGACAGGCTTTTGAAACAGAAAAAAATAGTAATATGATTAAATTCTCTCACAAAACTGCTAAAGGGAAAAAGAGGTAAAGCAGAAATAGACAATGATTAGGAATTTAAAAAGAGGCATTTAAGATTCATTAAAGATGAAAAGAATTATGAAAGGCTATTTCCCACAACTCTTAAAACAAATTCGAAAAACTCAAAAAAGAACTGTTTTCCAGCAGAATAAAATTACCAAAGATGGCTCAGGAAGAAATGAAAAACTTCAATGGCTAAATTACCACAGAACAGATTATCAAATGATTAAAGGTTTACCATTGCAAACAATACCAAAAAGAGATGGAGTCATAACTAAGTTTTATCCAACCATTTAGAAAAAGATAATTTCAATGTTTGTTTGTTTGGTTAGGGTTTTTTGTTTGTTTGTTTTTGAGATACAGTCTCACTTTGTCACCCTGGGTAGAGTGCCATGGCATCATCATAGCTCACAGCAACCTCAAACTCTTAGGCTAAAGTGATCCTCTGGCCTCAGTTTTTCTATTTTTAGTACAGAGAGGGTCTCAGTCTTGTTCAGGCTGGTCTCAAACTTTTGAGCTCAAACAATCCACCCACCTTGACTTCCCAGAGCACTAGGATTACAGCATGAGTCAGCATTTGATGTTAATTTTATTATTCCAGGCCATAGAAAAAAGATGTTTTTAATTCTCTATTGTTTTGCAAAGCATATATGGCTTTGATGTCAAAGTCTAACAAAATAACTCCAAGGAAAAAAAATAAAGACCAATAGCATGTATAGATAATGATGAAAAACTCCATATAAAATATTACCAAACAGATTCATATATATATAGTAAACAAATATTTTTTAAAGTATGGCTCACTGTAAGAATAAAAGAATATTTTATCATCTATCAAGATAATCCATCACATCAAAAATTAAAGATTAAAAACCCATGTAATTCTATCACTAGATGCCAAAAAGTCATTTTATGATTCAACAGTAATTCCTAATTTTTAAAAAGGTGATTTACTAACCCCAGCAGCTGAGACTATCCCAAATGGTAAGCACTAAATCTATGACAATAAAAATCAAGAAAACGTGGTATAAGTACAAATTCTATTATTACTGAGCTTTATTATGGAGGTAGATTCTAGAAAGTAATTTTCATAGAAGCAACATATAAGATACTTGGAGATAAAGTTTTTTAAAGAAACAAGAACTATACAAAGAAAACATTAAGTCAACTGAAAGATATAAACTCTTCAAAAATGAAAAAATTGCATTTTTATGGAAAGAACTGAAATAATGAAAGTGTCAATCTGCCAAAAACTTTTGTTTAATATACTCTCAATTTTAATCTTGACAGAAGTTTAGGGAAAGTGGATAAAAAGACTTCAGAGTTTAGAAGAAAACAAACATTTCTGAAAATAGTCAAACAAATTTTGATAAAGATGAATAGTAAATAAGGAATTGCCTTACTATAATAACATACTATTAAACAATTGAAATTGAATTAATGTGGTTACAGGCATAGGAAGAAAATAAAAGCAGGAAGAACAGAGAATCCAAGAAAATACATGATTTAATATGTAAAAAATAGGAAAAATAATGAATTATTTAAGAAATTCATCTGAAATAAAATAAAATATAAAATTGAACTCTTTTTTTTATCGTTGTTGTTGTTTGTTTGTTTTTGAGACAGAGTCTCACTATGTCACCCTTGGGAGAGTACCGGGGTATCACAGCTCACAGCAATCTCAAACTCTTAGGTTTAAGTGATTCTCTTGCCTCAGCCTCCAAAGTAGCTGGGACTATAGGTACCCACCACAACATCCAGCTATTTTTTGTTATAGTTGTCATTGTTGTTTAGCAGGCCTAGGAGGGGTTCAAACCCACTGGCCCCAGTGTATGTGGCCAGCACCCTAACCACTGAGCTATGGGCGATGAACCTGAACGCTATTTTATAAAAAAAATAATAATAAATTCATATGGATTAAAACATTAAATAAATGAAAAAATAACCTATGTGTATGGCAAGAAAATCTTGGTGCAGAAGTTCAATCCAGAGACAGAAAAGATCCAGCATTATAGAAGACATTTTTGACCATATAAAACTTAAATGTTTTGAATGGGAAAATATTGTTTATTATATGTTATATACCAAGCATATGTTATATGGTACATTAGTAGATCTAATAATTTACAAAATAGATTTGGGAAATATATTTGCAATATAGAAGATCAAGAGATGTTTACTATCTATAATAATACAAAGCTCTAACTAAATGAAAAAATGGAATGAGAATCTCAATAGCTAAGGATTTGAAGAGGAACTAAATGGCCAACCAACACATGAAAATATTCTTACTTTAATTTGTATTTCCCTTTTAGCTTTTTACTCCCCATTAGATTGACAAAATTAGAAAGTATTGAAACATCTATCGTTGTTTAGGTTGGTGGAGACATAAGTCCCTTACATAATGCTGGTGAAAATGTGAATAGTTTCAGCGGGGATGGACGCAAACTGGCAAAATATTAAAATGAATAAAACATGTGCATTTTAACTCAATAATTCAGACTCCTGGACATCTATTCCACAGAGTGAAAGCCATTAATTTTTCTTTTTTTATATCTATGTTTATACTTTCTGAAAAGCTGTCAATTTTTAAAAATGGATGTTGTCTGAACAGATGTATATTAAAGCATTGTTGATACTGGCAAAAATAATATAAAATCGTAAAGTAGATGTCCTTCAGTATAGGAATGGTAGAATGAATTATGGTACAACTATGTAATAGAATATTTTGGAGCCATTGAAAAGAGTGAATAAGCACACCAGCAGTTGATTTGGAGACATTTCTAGTTGATGTTAAGTAAAAACAAAGTTACAGAAAAGTACAAATATGATTCCATTTTATTAAAAATAAATAAGATGCTATATTTCTATAGATACCACATACATCCATGAATATATTATTTACATAAGGAAGGAGGTGACCACAGAAAAAATTGTAAATGTCTCCATACTGAGTTATTAGAATAGTGTAGCATTGTGCTTAAGTTGGGGCCATATAGCAAATTTTGGCCAACAGACTGTGCATGAAAATTACTGATGCACTTAAGATGTAATGCAGCGCCCTCATCTGTATCTTTCCTTGCATTGGCAAACCTGGAAGCCACCCACATATTCCAGACGGCATACCTATAACTTTGAAGATCACCAAGTCACATCAACTGTAGCATGAAGAAAATTAAATTTATCTCCTTAGGCCTTTGAGATTTTTCTCTTGTGGCTGTTATATTGATTATCCTAATTCAGAGATTAACTTTTTGAAATGAGGTGTTGCTGAAACTAAAAACCTAAAATACACACCTTGTTTTAATGGGAAGCAGGCAGTGAGAAAATTGACATTGAAGGTAAGAGAGATAGAAATGATGTTGTTCAGTGGAGGAAAAAAGGGAGGACATCCTTTGTAGTAACATAAGCAGCAAAGCAGATCATCTGCATAGCCGAAGAGTTTAGAAAGAACAATAATTAGAAGTGAGCATCAACGATCGCTCAAGCTTTTGTCAAAATCTTACAAGAAAGTGACAAACTCAGAAAAAATATTTGACTGATTTCCAAGCAGAAATGAAAAGGAATAAAGAGAAAGCAGGTATCTGGGGCCATGCAGGGTTCAGAAAAACAGTATATGATGGCAACAATAACAACAAAAGATTTCAGGGAGAAATGCCCCTATAAAACCTCCTTGTTGACAAAAGTCATCACATACAAGTTTCTCACTTTCAAGCTTGAAAGCCTCAAGGTGGCTACTATTTTTACTAAGTCATTTGCACATAGATCATGAATACATTTATGCCATTATGGGATTCAATATGTTGATTATTTATACAAATTGGAGGGTTTATATCCTACTAATTAACATAGCCTTCACCTCATTTACCCAATTACAGTGTTAAGACATTTGTGTTCTACACCTGATAGATCCAACTTGTACTTGCAATATGCTCCATAGGTGTGGTCCCCCTACCAACCCTCCCTCTATCGGCCCACCCCCTCTTTCCCACCCCATCCCCTGCCCACCTTCATCCTAGGCTATAGTTGTGATTCATCTTTCATATGAAGTGTGAGTAATTATAAATTGGTTTCATAGTAGTACTGAGTACATTGGATATCTTTTTTTCCATTCCTGAGATACTTTACTGAGAAGAATATTTTCCAGCTTCTATTATTAAGCTTAAGCAAGATAAGTGTAGAGAGGAAAAGGCAAAGAAACAAAGCAAATCCAAAAACTATGCCTCAAAAATATTTAAGATTCGGTTACTAGTACATGGAACTCAACAAATAGATATGAAATCTCCTACATTTTTAAAGTATTAAACCCACCAGGATTTTTAAAAACTACATTGCCAAAGAAACTATTAGCTTAGATCATAATGAAATTTTGCTATTCAAGACATACAGACTTCCACTTCCCATCAAAATGGATTATCATTCCACATAAAACAAATAAGAAATCAGAGAAAATACGTGACAAATTGCTTTTCAAGACATCAGACATGAACCAATGAGGGAAAATGATCCATGAAAAGTGAAAGACAAACAAGGTGAGCCCTACAATTATCCTAGCTTACAGCTCAGATAGTTTCCAGGCAGGGAACAGGTGGAGGAATTCAGGTGGAACGTGGCAGTCTCCTGCTTTGAGGAGACAGAGCTAGGAAGTGGGGGACTACAACATGGATAGATTTCACAGGGCAGAGTACCAGAGAGGAGAAAGCTGTGCACTGAGCAAATTCTAGGTGTTTGTGGAGGATACTTCTCAAGCATTAATCTGAATATTGATCAGCACATGCATGTGACAAAATCCCCAAGACTGAGGGGAAAAAAAAACACCTAAAAAGATTAGAGGGAACAATGCTGCCACAAGAGTAGAGAACTTCATAATCCCTACAGTTTGGGATAGAGTACTCAGGATTTATCTCAAAGTAAGGAAAAATTAACCTTGCTTATTCCGGTATAACAAGAACTAAAAGCAAGACCCAGAGGATCAAACTGTTTCTACAAAATTTAACAATGCCATAAAATAATGCTCAAGAATACTTATAGGAATAAAAGGAAAATCTAGGTCACCCAAAAGTAAAATTCATAATGTCTGTTACACAATAAAAAATACTATCAGGCATGCAAATGGTCCATATTTGGGGGCCAGATTGTCAAACCATATATTTGATAATATGACTCCCCCAAATCCCCAATTAGCCAAAATTACTCCTAAATGGTACAGATAATAGAATTAGTAGTTAAGGACATTAAAATAATTACAATAGAATTTTACGTGTTTTAAAGACTTGAAGAGAGATTAAGCATATTAAGTATAAACATGGAAGATGCAAAAGAGAACCAAATTGAACTTCTAAAGGTGAAAACTATAATATTCAAAATGAAAAATACACTAGACAAGATTAATAGCAGAGAAAAGAAGATTAAACATTGCACAGGAAAAGATTAGCAGTGAATTTAGAGATATAGCAATAGAAATTATCCAAATCAAATCACAGAGAAGAACAAAATACTGAGAAAAGAATAAACAGAGCCTTGGGGAGGTGTGGGTCAACTTTGGGGAGGCTAATATATATATATAACTCTAGCCTCCAAAGTATAAGAGGAGAGGGATAGAAAAAACTTTGAAGAAATATAGTCATCCCTTGGTATCTGGGGGAAGATTGGTTCCTGGACTCCCAGTGAAAACTAAAATCCAAGAATGCTCAACTTCCTTATACAAGATGTTGTAGTATTTGCATATAACCTATGCACATTCTCCTAAACATTTTTTTTCTTTTTTTCTTTTTTTTTGCTGTTTTGGCCAGGGCCGGGCTTGAACTCACCAGCAACCTACTCCTTAAGCTGCAGGTACCACCCCTCCTATACATTTTCAATCATCTCTAGATAACTTATAATATCTAATGCAATGTAAATTTTATGTAAATAGTTGTTTTTTATTTGTCGCTTACTTATATTATTTTTATTGTTATATTATTTTTTATTAGTTTAAAAAAAACTGCTTTTGATCCTCAGATGTGGAGCCCACAGATCAGGAGGGCTGATTTTTGCCCCCAAAGTTTCATATTTGATGAAAACTATAAACTCATAGGACCAAAAAGCTCAAAGAACTTAAAACACAAAAAAATCTGAAAAGAATCACAGCAAGAACATCATACTTAAATTTCTTAAAAACAATAATAAAAAGAAAAATATTTTAAAGCAGCCAAAGAAGACGCATTACATACAGATGAACAAAGGGTGACAGCATATTGTCATCAGAAGTGAAGAAAGTGACAAGACAGGAGAGCAACATCTTCAAAGTACAATCATGCATTGATATGTTCTGAGAAATGCATCCTTAGGTGATTTTGTCATTGTGCAAACATCATACACTGTACACACACAAAACTAGGTGGTATAGCCAACTATACTACACACAGTAGGCTCTACGGTTTAACCTACTGCTCCTAGGCTACAAAAGTGTACCGTATGTTACTATAATGAATACTGTGGACAATTACAACACAGTGGTGTAAGTGTTTGTATAACTAGCCATACTTAAACATAGAAAATATACAGTAAAAATACAGTATAAAAGATTTCTTAAAATGATACACCTGTAAAGGGCACGTAACATGAATGGAACTTCCAGGTGCCGAAGTTGCTCTGGGTGAGTCTTTCAGTGATGAATGACTGTGAAGACCTAGGACACTGTAGTGTCTATTACTGTAGACTTTATAAACTTTGTATACTTAGGCTAGACTAAATTCATATATTAAAAAACCCTTTTCTTTCTTCAATTATAAATGAACCTAAGCTTTCTAGAACTTCTTTCCATTATAGAGTTTACCAGTCACTTTGTTTCCACAATCATCACCACAGACAGCATTGCCCTACATTGTTACTACAACTATGTTGTCATTTGATGACAGGAACTTTTCAGCTCCATTATAATCTTATGAGAGCACTGCTGCATGTTTGATCTGTCACTGACTACAATGTTGTTATATAGTACATGACTGTACCAAAAAAAAAAAAAATGTCAACTCTGGCATTCTTTATTCAGGGAAAATATCTTTCAAAACCAAAAGTGCAATAAAGACATTTTCAGACGCCCAAAATCTGAAAGAATTTACCACCATCAAACTTGTACCATAAGAAATTATTCCAGGTAGAAAGTTGGATCTACACAAAGAGATTAAGAGCATCAAAAATGCTAGTTTTGTGGATAAATATAAATGCTTTTTTGTAAAGTAAAAATAAGTGACTTCTAGCTATAGACAAGTGAGGGTAATAACAAACCCTCTCTCAAAGAAGCAACACAAAGCCAGGCAAAATTGACAAAAACTGCCATTTGGGTTTCTGGAAATCCAACAAAGGCATACAACAATCTGAGAAGAGTTTGTTCTTAAAAAGTTTCAATTTTAAGTAATGACAGTGAGAATTTATAACACTCTTAACCGGAACTTCCCCTATCTTGTTCTTCCAGCTCATTCAGCATGAAGGCTCTTTCAGGACTGGACAAGCCATGGGAACTAGTACTCTTTCTGCTGGTTTTGTTGATGCTCACCCCAAGGGCATTGTCAGTATGAATAGTTTGGGGGAGGTGGGAGGGTAGAGGATGGCCAATAGCTTGGCTCCACTAGCTTGACTTGTAATTGAAAACAAGCTTACTCTTACCTAATGCTGCTCAGATGCACTGTGAGGATTGGGGGGGGGGCACAAAGTATTCATAGCACCCCTGACTGACCCTTAGAGTATACATATACATCTAGGAGGCCAGAAAGGACCTGGTGAAAAATAAAACCTGAGAAAGACTTAGAAATGGACTGAATTTTGACTATGCTCCCTTACCATACCAACACAGATTCATTTACAGAAGTCAGAAGATGGGCAACACATGTGGCTCAAAGGACCTGGCCCCATATACCGGAGGTAGCAGGTTCAAACCCAGCCCTGGCCAAAAACTTCAAAAAAAAAAAAAGTCAGAAGACTTACTGACTTGAGATATTTAAGCATGACTTCTATCTAATCACTGGCTAAGGCTACACAAGTGCAGGGGCAACCCCTAGGAATTCAGTCTTACAAATCAAAATATGAACTAAAAAAAAACAAAAACCCTGAACCAGCCAGAGATATTCATGATCATATAATGTAAGGGAGTCAGATTTCACAGATTTGGCCCAGATAATTTATTCAACAAAGAAAAAAAAAGATAACAACAGCATTTAGGGGGGAAATAACAGAATCCAGAGTTGCTACAGACAATTATAAGATGTGTGAAGAAATAGAAAAGTGTGACTTATTTTGGAGAAATAAAAGTAACCAATAAAAACTATCCCTGAGTGTCCACAGAATATGGACTTATCAGGCAAAGACTTCAAAAGATATATTATAAATATGTTCAGAGAATTAAAGCAAAACATCTTTAACATCCACTGGAGGAATTCTCCATGAGTTCAGATAACAGAAGACACAGATCAATGAACCAGAAACTGCAGTTTTTTTGTTTGTTTGGTATTTTTTTTGTCTTTTTTTTTTTTAGACTGGGTTGTACCTTGTTGCCCAGGCTGGAGTACAGTGGTATAATCACAGCTCACTACCACCCTAAACTCCTGGGTTCAAGCAATCCACCTGCCTCAGCCTCCTAAGTAGCTGGAACTATAGATGTATACCACCGTGTCTGCTAAAGGCTTTATTAAAGACAGAGTCTTGCTATATTGTCTAGGCTAGTCTCAAACTCTTGGGCTCAAGCAATTCTCCCAACTTACCCTGACAATGTGGTAGGTAGGATTACAGGCATAAGTGACTATGCCTGGCCTAAACCTGAAGATTAATCAACAGAATTAATTCAATTAGAACAAAATGAAAAGAGATTAAAGAAAACTATTCAGTCTCAAAGACATGTGGGACAATATCAAGCATACCAACATACATGCAATGGGAGTTCCTGAAGGATAGGAGAAATAAAGGTACATGAATTATGTTTGAAGAAATAATGGCCATAAAATTTCCAAATTTGCTGAAAAACATTGAAGTTCATTAAACACCAAGTAGGATAAATTTTTAAAAGATCCACATACACATAAGTTATTATGTCTCAACAACAACAACAACAAAAAGACAAACATGGTATCTTGAAAGCAGCAAGACTTATTATGTATAAAGCAGCATCAACACAATTAAGGACTTAATTTTTCAGCAGAAACATTGGAGGCCTGAAGTGGCCAAAGTAACAAAGTGCTAAAAGAGAAAAATAACTACTAACCAAGGATTCTATTATCCACCAATACCGTTCTTCAAAAAGGAAGGCAAAATAAAGATATTCTCAGCAAGAAAAAGGCTGGAGATATCAGCAGACCAGGATATGCCTAGTAAATATATTTTTGTTTATTATATATATTTATCATATAATTAAAACTTTATAGCAAGATTATAAAAACTTTCAACAGTTGAGGGGGAGGGGGAAACCTAAACCAAATATCCCTGTTAAAGCAAATTTGGAAACTTCTATGTAATCTTTTCCAGTCTTTCTTTATCTGCATATGTCTCATACAGAGTAATAATAGTGTAAAGACACTTGTTAAAATTTACTCCCTTTATTATCATGTTTAGTAGTTGTAATATTTCCCAGTGCATGTAAGACATTGTTTAATTTTCCACTTTTCTAATTTTTCATATTTTAATGTTTTTGCTATTGTGAATATCTGCCTTTGTATAACTTTCCCTTATTAAATATATTTCCAGGCTAGATTCCAAGAAATGTGTTTACTGGGTAATTTTATATTGTTACTTCCTTCCCTCTGTCACCCATCACTTTACCTACTCATCATTTTTGGATCAAATGCATGTAAGGCTAACTACTGCTACTGGCCTATCCATATTCCCTTTGTTTCCCTGCTTCAACTTGAACATCTGGTACCCACTTTCCTATAGTACAGACTTTGTCTGGAGGCATAGAATAAGCTTATTTAAAGAAATATATATTATGTTTTAAAGAAACATTCTCTATGCAATCAACTAAAATATATAGAGTTTGAAAACTGAAACAAATTGAACTGAGAGAACCCATGGTGAACAATAGATTTATCAAGTGGAGAATAAGCTAGTTTACCCAGCAAGTCTTCATAAAGGAAATTACCTGGAGGTGTGATTTCATATAAATCCCAAAACAAGCATGTTGGAAAAAATAAGTAACCAAATGTACATTTGTTTATTGCCTGAGATCCTTTCTTTCTAGGAACTCTGGGACTCAGCATATTAGGTTAAGAGATGTTGAATAAGGAGTGAATTGGAACCAGAGGATCAGATTGCCCAGTACTGGAGTCCTGACTCTGCCACTTACCAGTTGTAGGGACTTGGGCAACTGCTTAACTTCTCTAAGCCCCAGTTTTGTCATCTGTAAACAGGGAATCATTATGTGTACTTCATAGCGTTATCATAAGAACTGAAGCCTTTGTGTCTGTAAAGTGTCCAGCTCAGTAGATGCTCAGTCACCAGCATCTATCAAAGACCTGTGCCCAGTGTGATGTGGGCATCTTCGGGCTCCATGTCTTTCATGGCCTCTTTCGAAGCATCCCTATCTATAAAATATGCTCTCACCACAGTAAATAGCTGAATATGAAAAAATTTAAAATGCTTGTTGAATGTTACTGGCTATGAAGAATCTCTAAATTAGTTAAATTAGGTCAAGATTGAAATAAGTGAAACATAACGGAACAGTTCCTTCTAGGGAATGACAAAGACACTAGCTCCCACTGTCTTTGGGGGAATGCTAGCCTTTTGTGTAGTGACTGTGTGAAAAGGATAAACAGGAAAGTCTAGTCTCTAGTTATTGAATTCATGGTTAGTTTGTGTTTCTTGTGTTTCTTTGAACAAAGGGTGATTGATGCTAAAATTTTATAAGGATTTGAAAAAACACAGAGGAAATTATTCTAACAGTAACTATGACAAATCACTTTTTAAGTATCACATGCCGGTTAAATAGTCAATGATTCATTTTAGGCCCTGATTTTTGTCTTATTCAAGATTTTAGCTTGGAGGAGGATGATTGAGGCTGTAGACCACGATAGTGTTAAAAACAGACACCCAACTCTCTGAGACTATTGTGGAGATTAGAGATGCCAGTGGTTCTGTGAGGACTATGGATGTGTTCCAGCTTCACTGTCACTGAAATGGAAGCCTGACCAGGAGAGGATAGTAAAGGTACAGCCTCTTCTTGCTTCCGTGGATGTCTTCTATAGTTTGCCAGGCAGCTGCAGGGGCTAACGAGGTGCTTCAAATCTTCATCCTGTGACCTGTGGGGCAACAGACCTCATCTTGCTAACAGCCAAACAGATGGACACCTCTCATTAAACAACCAGACTGTATCCTACCTTGGCTCAGGGATCAGAACAAACTCTGCCAATTTATTTTCAGACTTTGCAAGTGGGAATGGAACTTAAAACACTTTATTTCCAAATGCCAACTTGTATTTAACACACACTCATACACACACACACACACACACATTCAGTCTTGGTACCAGGAGAAAGCCCCCGGCTTGGTGCTTTTTGGTTCCCAGTAGCATCATTCTCCTTTCAGATGGTGACTTTTCTGTGACCTCTCCTATAAGCATTACCATGCCTTATCCCTGCCACAGAATATTATCAATTTGGTCTCCCTTCAGCACATGACAACCCAGGGAAAAAAAACAGTTAAACTGAGCTAAGAGTAAGTTGGTTCCCACTGAGCCATGTAAAGACAATAATACATATTTTTACCAATATGTAGCAAATACATAAATATGCTAAGGCTTCTAGCTGCCTTATGTTGCTTCCAGAAGCCAAGTAAATGTTTTCCTGGGATTCCTCTTAGGAGTATGTTGTTTTCAAAGATTCCTTATGTTAGCCTTCATTAACTGTGCCTTACTTTCACCTTGGAAAATACTTCAGTGTTATGACATCCATTTTAGAAAAGAAATGAACAAAACATGTAGTTTTCTTATGTTTCCATCTGTCCATGTTCCACCTACATGAGAATTAAGTTGACTTCCCCCAGAGCACTTGGGAGTCTCTGTCTTCATCCCAAGTTGCCCCTTCCTATGGCCAGTAGGCTCTCTGGCACTGACCCGGATTGTCTTCAAAACTTCTGTGCCCATCCTTGGTTTGCTTGTTTATATTTTCTCTGTCTGAGGTTAGTCTGACTGTGGGGCTTTCCACAGAAGGGGCAGGAGTTTGGATAAGCCAGCAGTGTAAGCAGGTTTTATGACCAGCCAGTGTAATAAAATGCATTCAGGGGTCACCCGAGAAACTTTAATCAGCACCAGGGGTCATTGGATAGCACTTCTAAACAGGGGAGAAAGAAATGAGGACCAGAGATTCAAAGGGGAGGAAGAAGAGTTGGGGGAAGGGGTTAGGGATCGAAGGTTCTCAAGTTATCAGAAATAGCTTTTTAAAAAATCAATGCGTTTTACAATCAGAAATAGTCAAAAGAGCTATAATTACCCAACGGAAACTAGAGGTCTGCTGCAAATTTAGATGAGAATTTTATCCAAGGACTTAATTTTTTTTTTTCCCTTGTGCAGTTTTGCATGGAAGTTTGGCCTTATGACTGGTCTCAGGATGGATATCAGATATCTCACCCTGAAGGGAGAAACATTTCCACCAAATCCTTCTCCCCTGGGGGGTGGGGGGCAAGGATTCTGCATCCAATAATCAGAGCCTGGGCAGACAAATTGGCACCACTTTTTTTCTCTGTCCCAGCCTCCCTTTTATTTTCTGTGAGAAATAAGACTGCAGACTTGAGTCACAATTCACAAATATTTGGTAGTATTATGTTGCAAGGAACTGGGGGGGAAAACCAGAAGAAGGTAATTCCTAAAAGCTTTGCCTTCGCTCATGCAAACAAACTTTATGCTTCTCAATAAATCTCCTGTTTTGTAAGTGGCCATTAAAATAACAGATCATTTGATTAAAATTCTGTTTTCTTTTCACAACAGTCATTTGGAATTTTTGGGGACCTCCAAATGTGGTCTTGGCCATGATGTCATTAGTATTTTATTAATGCATTCAAAAGGTTAAAAGCTCTTACTTTTTATTAGGCTTTTAAAAGCAAACATTAGATTGTCTCTTGCCTAAACTGAGTCTGAACCCATTAAAATGTGACAACAACTTCAGAACTAACCCTGTTTGAGGGTAAAAAAGTTGATCAAGGATTTGCCACATTTTTAATTGCCTCAAATTAAATGAAAACTGAACTGAGGCCAATATATGGGAATGGAAAGAATTAAATCCAGTCCAACACTTTTGAATATAATAATGATATATTTTTTTAAATGAACGTTTTTCCCTTTTAGAGTTGAATGATTCTTTATGGCACAAAAATAGTTTATAGTTTGAAAGGTTTATTTTCCCCCTCTCTAGTCCAGTCACAATGCAGGCGGTTTGTCATTAAAAATAAGATGGAAAAATTTTTTAAAAAATATATGTTTCAGGTGTCCTGGCCTGAAAAAGAAACACTCAGGGCAGCAACTGCAAATTTGCCTTTGTTGTTTATTTGAATGGCAAAGCATCTGTGACAGCAGCGTAGATGGGGAATGATGTTATCAAGCTTTCAAGACTAAAGATACTTTTAAATTACACACTTTGGAGAATTAGGTCATAAATCCACAATAAAATAATAAAACCAGTCGGGCTGGGGCATTTATGGTTATTTTCCATTTTGTCTCAGTCTCTCATCACATATTGATTTTTTTGGTTGGATCATCCCATCCCATTGAAGAATCTTTTGCATACAAAAGAGAAAATCCCTGCCCTCCCAACCCTTAATTTGTGCTCTAAATGCAATGATAGAAGCTTCATCCCAAGTTTTTTCCTAGTCTTATATCGCCTGTCATGGAGAGTTTTCTACTTACCTTTACCGTTTTCTTCCTTAATGTCTAGCCCTCACCGCAATTTTCATTCTTAGTACATTTTGTTTCTTCGGGGGTTTTTATTCTTCACAAATGAACGACTGAAAAACCATCTCTCTGAGCCTTTCTTTTTTAATTGCCTCTGTGTTCTGAGGCGTTGGGGGAGCTGCAGAACTAGCAGAAGCCGATCAGCAGATAAGCTTGCATAACACACACTTAATTATACAAACAAGTCTTTCTGGGGAAAGTCTTCTGACAATTACCTCCCGAAATAAATATACCTCAGTGACTGTCAATAGTAATAAAACCCACACAATCATTTCTTAAAGCTTTTATTGTTTGCCTGTAATTAGCATGTTGATGTGATTAAAGCTACATTTGACTTCTGATAAACCCCAGACTCCTATAGATAACATTTCCAGCAGTTCAAAGCTGCTTTCATTAGAAGCGATATTTATCTGATTTGTAACCAATCAATTGGAAATAAAACTTTCCTGTGGCATGCCGTTAAAATAGCCAGCAGCAGCCCTAGTTTCCTCAAGCCCCTCTCCTCCTCTAAGGCCTTGAATGAGATGGATTCCATATGGTTAGGAGAACCGGGGAGGAATTGAAAAGGTAGAGAATGCAGCTCTGTGGAGAGCCCCCTGGAACTCAACTCCGTTGTTTCTACATGCTATTAGGGGAAGGCACCGTAACTGCTGTAACCAATTTTCTTGCAAAATACACTTTTGTGTGGCAGCAGAAAAGCCTGCAGCACTAGGGTTTGTTAAGGGCATATTTGTAATGTTTACTCTGCTTCCATATATCAAAGTTTATATTTGATTAAACCTTTATCAGACCCTTTCGTCTCGCAACGTTATTTCTCCTGTTCTTTTCATACTATTCCCATGTTCTGTTTCTTCCCTACCTCCCTTCCTTCCTTGCCTACCTACCTTAGCTATCTTCCTGCCCTCTTCCTGGCTTTCGGTTTTTATATGTTTGCTTTCTATAACAATATTTTGTTTACTTTAATTTTTGGTGTTCAAAATTACAATGCTCTAAATGTTGAAGTTTTGACGAATAAATATGCAAAAGTTAATCCACCCTAGCATACATGCTGAGGTCATGCTTAGTGTCCCCAAGCTACAGAGGGCTACTGAGCTGCTAAAAGCATCCCTACCTCCCTACCGTATCACTGTAATGAGGCACCCTACAACTTGTGTCCTGTATAATTTCAGCACCAGGCAAATTTATTTATTCTTGTTCTCAGTAGAAAAGAAAGAGAAAAGGAAAGCCAACCCACCTTCAAAATCTGTATCTATTTATTCTTCCTTCCTAACCCCCATGCTCTACAGACATTTCATATTTTTAGAAATGAAATAGGGGAAGGGAAATATTTGCTATAATGGAACCAGCGTTGACATACAATTCTTTATGGATTTCTAGCCAAGCTTCATTAAAATCTGTCTTTAAATATATGGTAAACATGTGCATAAATGTTCTCTGCCATGCTTTTTAAGTTGAGTCTTCAAGTGAATGTACATAAACAAAATATTTTATTACTATTAAAATGAAAACATGAAACCTATGTCTGTGGAACCATTTACACTAATCTGGACATGTTCAAATCTCTCCATTTTTATTTAGTTACATAGTTTCTCAGTGTCCATTTCAAGTGTTTTCTTGTTTTCTCAAATGCTATAATTTATACTTTTATAGATAGTCCCATACAACGCCAACCTTATTCAAGTACACGTCTGTCCTTGCATGGATTATTCAAATGCATTGTCTTGAAAATGCTGACTCCAATCTTAAAATTATTTGAGCTATGATATTTTATATTGGAAATAAATGCGTATGTAGAACTACAGGCAGTTACACTTAAAATAGGAGCAGGAATTATTCCTGAAAAATGAACGGCTGAAATGATAACGAGATTGGGTAAGACAAGTATGTCTTTACTGATCTGGGGCTTATGAATATGCCTCACAGCCAAGAGAATTTCTAAGGATGTGAGCCTCAGGGAAAAAAGCTATCGTATACTATATGCCTCTTGAAAGCAGCCTTTCAAAAAAGTTTAAACACTTTATTTTCTTTTTATCTCAGAAAACATTTAGGAATCATTAAAAACCCATTTTAAATGTCAGCTGTAATACAGTTCTTCACTTAAATCCATTCATTCAGTCCCTAATTAATATAAATGAAGATAAGTCCCTTGGTAAATATAGTATCGTAACTTTGATTTTGGATCCATTAATTTAAGAGTATTAATTACGTATTCTTTGGATAAAAATTGTGTTTCCTGTAAAAAGTTAAGTATATTTTAAAAACTAAATCTGGAACTTTCTTTTTTTAAAAAAAGTGCCCAGCAGTTTCTTATATTTCAGCATCCATAGGTTTGCTACAATAACAGAGATTCAGAGCATTCTGAATTTCAGCAGAGCCTTTAAGAAGTGCTCTGCACATAACTAAAACCACAGTAACACAGTCTAATAATAGACTGGGGAAAAGGTTTTCAGATTTACAAAGAGAAATCATGTCCTTCTGCAAAATTTTATTCTTGTAGGAGCTATCTGGCTTATATATTACATCGAATATCTAAAGGTATAGGGAGAAATCTGACCCAACTGAAGTTCATTTTAATTGGTATTTAAGCATGCATGTGCACGTGTGTGTTTATATATTTGTGTATAATGGGGCTAAATAGATAACCATGATTTAGCCATTATTTTGTGTCAGTCATTTTTTATAACTTTATTTCTTTTGGATCAGCTATCATACATACAGTACACATGTTTTTTCTATTTTGGGTGGAGAGAACATACGCGTATGTAGCCACTGCCTGTAACCACATAATAGTAAATATCAAAATGAAACTGAAAAAAAAAAATCTAGCTAGCTATCTGGATTGTTTCCTTTTATAAGACCAACGATCCAGGTGCCTGAAAATCATTGCGGCACTGGCCTAATGTTTTTCCTTTTTACTCAGGTGTTCAGCATCCCTCCCTGCTAAGGGTGCCTCCCATCTGTAGAAATGGGGTATTTCAAAGGTCCTCTGAGGAGCAACTGCAGAAGTGATTGAAATGACGTTCTCTAGAGGAGAAAGTTTGGACTTTTTTTGTTCCTGCAGGTAGCCAAGCCACGTCACTCCAATTCACATCTCTCATCCTATACCCGGAGATGATTTTCTCCCACATCAGTCTTTGTACTTGTACGTGTTAATTCCTTTATTTTTTGGCTCCCAAAACTAACAGACTAATTTTTAAATTCTATACACAATGGAGATTTTGATTTTGTTTGTAAATCTTACATCCATCATCAGTAAACGGCTTTGTGCTTTTACATCTCTGAAAATAGACTCCTGATAGAGTGAGAGCAAAAGAATCTCCTTATTTCACGTATGACCTGAAGACAGAGTGGGATTCCTGTTTCTCCAGTAAGCTTTTCATAAAAGCAGAATGTTCATGAACTTGAACAGGCCTGGACAGGAAGAAATAGTCTGGTTTCTATTGTCCTGTTAAACCACAGAGCTAATTCGAGTTTAGGTAACTCTCAATTTGTTAGAGAGATTGATCGACTCTGCCTTATTTTTTTTACATTCTCAAGTGAAGTACACTTATAAGTATGTTCTGATGTTAGGTGGTCTTTCTGAAGTCCGATCGCACATCGATGACCAGCTACAATTCATACCAGTTCCCCAAAACAAAAAGATGAGGACAAAGATTATATCCTGACAGTTTGTTTCACTCTACATTACAGAACTGTATGCGTGATTCCCTTTAAAACTTTCTTTATATCCATATAAAACTTGTTAGCTTAAATTTAGGAAAAAAGAATTATCCTTTTTGCAGATCTATATGTGAGTACCGTTGATTATGTTTTTCTTTTTTCCCACAGCTTGAAACATATCTAACAAAGCCAATTAAAGAGAGTTCCAATAAAATGTAACATAGCTCTGTACATAAGTGAATACAATAAATTTCTACTGTCTGGGTCGAGTTCTTAAAAGCCACTTGGAAGAGTCCACAGAAGGAAGTCCTCCACACACAAAATGGCGGTGTTGGGTAAGTCTGTTCACAGGGAGGGTTGAGGGGAAGCTGCAGACTCTGGCAGAGAAGTGGGTCACAGCATGCATTTCCACGCCTGAACGCGTCTCTGTGCCACTCTTGGGAGCCTACTCTCACTGTGTTGTCTGAAGGTCTGATGTAGGTGGACAGACAGCCTAGGCTCCAGCAACTCTGCTTACTGTGGTCACAGCCATTTTTGCAGAGCCAGTACAGAATCCAGAAGAAAGAACACCAAAAGAGAAGTCTTTAAAAGAAAGGAAAGAAAAGCAGGGGGTGGAGGGTTAGGGGGAAAGGAGAAAAAAGAAAAAAAAAAAAAACCCAAGCACTCTCAGTTCCAACGGAAGCTGTGCCAAGAAGCAACTAACTAAAAACAGACTGAACAGAGACGAGAAATGAGGAAAGAATAAAATGGTTTGGAGTCAGGCTGACAAATACATGAGAGAAAAATTCACATGGCTTCAGAGAAGTACTTGGCATCTATCTCAGAGAGAAGTGTATGTGTGTGCGTGTGTGTGTGTGTGTGTGTGTGTGTGTGTGTGTAGTTTTTCCTTTTTATTTCTGGAAGAATATTTTTCAAATTCTTCTTACTGAAAAAGATGAGTTATTTTTCTTCCTTGAAATAGTGGAGAGACCACCCCCATCTTCCCCCCCAAAAAAAAGTTTTGAAAAACTTTCTAGAAAGTTTTATGGAGCCGCATCTCTAGCTCACGTCTTGTGGTCTCTAACGGAAGAGAGTACTAAAACCCAAATGTCTGGGTCTGTTGTCAATCAACTAGTTCCTCACTTACTTACGGGGAGATAAGGGACAATGGGGCTTGTTTCGCTTAGTCCATTGTAACAAAAACAGAGCAGTTGTTTCCAAAGAAGGTAGAGTGCAAAGCCGGCCAATTTCAATCTGCATTACTTTGAATAGCTTAAGCAGCCCCCAGGCTGAGGTCTGCAAGTATTTGGCTTATTAGATCTAATCCACTGATGGCTTGTGTGGTAATGAATGTCTGAAATGCTTGTCTATGATTAGGAATTTTTAATGCTGTCCTCATGGGCTCTGCTGAACTTTTCCTGCTTGTAAGCGGAGGCTTAACACACTCAAATCATCCATGGAACTGTGAGAGCAGGCGACACCCGCCCCTGCCAAAGAAACTTGCCATTGTGATGCTAATTTCCTTCTCACCCTTGACCAGGAGGGGTAATTATATATAATTTGTAGAAACAGTTCTTCTGGAATGAACAAACACAAGGGAAACAGGGAAGTTTGCTTATACTAAATTAAATAAATACCTTTTGGATAAGAAATACAAATGTAGTGTGAACTGGATTATTTCCCTCTGCCCTGTTCATGAAAGTGCTGAGTTTAACTGCTCTGAAAAGCAGGGCGACAGGGTGGGCATTCTTATTTGTACCTCCCCCTGCAATCTTTGCTTGATGAAGCGACGGCCCTCAGAACAGCTGCCAGAAACTCGTTTTCTTCCATGACAGATATGTGATAAAGGTACAATGTCTAAGTATAGGAACAGCAGTTAAGGGTTGTCCTAAGGGGTAGCAAACAAGCATCTATTTTCTGCTCTCCACATTGAGGGTCTCCAAGTCCATGCACCAAGCTTAGCCAACCCGTGTCAGAACAGACGCCGTGAAGAAGTGGGTAGATGGCTCCCACCTCTAGGCTGTAGCCACGGTTCCTCCCCTGAGTACATTTGGATAGCATATGAGTTCCCTGTGCCTTTGAGAGAAGTCTTTCAGATACATGTTCTATTGCGTCTCCATTTCCAGTCCTTCTCACATCGGAAGTGAGCTCCTCAAAAGGCTGAAACTTTCAGTGATGCAGTCAGAAGACAAAGTCAAAGCAGGTGTGATGTGGGCACCAGGCCCTTTTCTAGGGCAGCCAGAGGCTGCTGGAGGACAGACCCCAAACAAGCAATCATGATGTTCGTAGTGTCATATTGACCGAAACACTATTGATATTGATTTCTACTATTGATTGAAAGTTCCAGATAAGTAAAAGTCAGATCTGGTTCCTTCCACGTAGTAGAAATGGCAGCAGCTTTAAAGTCAGACAGATCTGGATTCACATACTAACTACACAATACATTAACTGTGTGACCCTTGACCTCTGTGACCCTCAATTTCCTTACCTTTAAAATGAACATCATATCACAGAAGCTTTAAGACAACAGAGAGAGCTTGGTAACATTAAAACAAAACAAAACTCAACAATAGTTAGGTTCTTTTCCCTATCCTAAAACCAGAACAAAACAATTTTTGCAGTGAAATGTTTTGTTGCAAGTCATTCTCAAATCTAGCTTCAGCTCTTTAACAATTGATGATCTTGCTATATCATAACTAGATTTATCAGACCATAATCAAGCCACGTAGTTGTAGAAGTTATAGGAGACATGATAAAAAATGTCTCAAATGCTGAATGCACCCTCTAAGTCACCTTTAGTACCAAATATTCAGATAGTGTTTTTATGTTGTAATATTAATAATCATAATGTGCTATTTTAGCATTGTGGTTAGGGCTATAGATAAATTATTTCACTTACTTCTTGTAATAATTTTATGAAATAATTATTTCTATTTTACAAAGGAGGAATGAAGACTCAAAATGGTAAAAATTTTCTGCCACTAAACCAATAATGGTGATGTGGTTCAGATTTAGTTCTATTTGGCTAACCCCCTAGCTCTCCACCAGTGTGTATACCAGGGGTCCTCAAACTTTTTAAACAGGGGGTCAGTTCACTGTCCCTCAGACCATTGGAGGGCCGGACTGTGGGCCCCGGGACCAGTTGGCTACTAAGCAGGACAGGCAGCGGCAGCAAAAACACCTGGCGGGCCTGATAAATGTCCTAGGTGGGCTGCATGTGATCCACGGGCCGTAGTTTGAGGACACCTGGTATATACCATCTCATGCTATTTAACCACATAAAACAGACTCCATCACGGCATCACTACAGGTAATCATCTTGAGTCCAGGGAGGTCCAATCGGCAGCCCATGGGCCTAATACTGATTTTACAAGGACTTTTTTTGGATTATCTGTGATATCTGGTGTCACCAAATGTATTAAATGCATGGACCTTCTTTTTTTCCTAATCAGCTTTCCTTACTGTTTATGTATTTAATGTGTGGCACAAAACTACTGTTATTCTTCCAACATGTGACAGGAAAAAAAAAGGTTAGACATCCCTGATGCTCATATACTTACCATGAAACTCACTTTTCCAGCTAGGTAATCCATTTCACTTTTTGAAAGCTCTGTTTTTCTATAGTTTCTTACTTTAAATCACTATGAAGCTCAGAGGACCATTAAAACAATTGCATGGGTGAAAATGTTTTGGAAGATGGGGAAGAAAGAGAAAGAAAAGAAAAGAAAAGAGAGGAGAAGAGAGGAAAGGAAAGAAAAATAAATAGAGAAATAGATAAGAAGAAAAGAAAAAAGGAAAAGAGAAAAGAAAATGCTGCTGAATTCTAAGTCCCCTGTCCACTAGGGTTTCTTAAAATATTCCCCAGAATCATTAAGTTTTCATTCATTGGCAAGTTTTTATGGTTGGTATTTTAGAACTGCCCTTGCTATATGTACCTACCGAGAATTTGAATTATAGCTAGTCCACAGTGGGATGTGCTGTAAGATGTACCCTGGTTTTCAAAGACTTAGTAAGAAAAAGAAAAGAAAAGAGAAGAAAAAGGAATGTAAAATAGCTCATTAATTGATTACACATTGAAATGATAGTATTTTGGCTATGAGTTAAATAAATACATTATTAAAATTATCTTCACCTGTTTCTTTTTACGTTTCTAAATATGGCTACTGGAACTTTTTAAATTACACATGCAGCTTACATTTGTCCCTTGCATTGTATTTCTATTGGATAGCATTATTCTGGAACCTCAAAAGTGAAGTGTACCAGATGTTTGAAATGTATCAAATCCACACCTCACTCCATGCACCAATAAAAGTGAAAAGCTTATTCAGCTTCTAGTCTGTCTTCCTCTGGGGCTTTGACTGCAAGGGGAGATCATTTATCTTTTGGCCAGAGGCTAGTGCTAAAATGAATATCCCTTAATCATTCTTATTTAAGATTGATGAGAATTATTTCTTTATCTACACCAGAAATACTGCTCTTTGTGTGACAGGCAAATCTGTAGCCTTATTCCTTAAAAGCCACTGAGTCAGCATTGGAAAAAGTTCAGGTACCTGCTCTCATTTTTGCTGGGCATGGGTGGGAGTATAGTTGGGAGCTGGAGCCGGTGATGGGGAGGGGGAGATACACTGAACAGACTCAAAGCCCTAGAGCCCTAGGAGGCTCCTGTACTACCCTGAGCATCCATGGTGAGCGTAAATGTCTTGCAGGTCCTGAGTTCTCTGTCTGAGCACAACAGAACACTACCCAAGGTAACCAACCATGCTGAGGACCTGAGTTGGTCCGGATAACTGTTCCTTGAGAAATAAAATAGCGTTTCCAACCACCCCACCTCGAAACGTTTGTTCAGGTCACAGAAAGGAGGCTACAGCTGATTTCCATCTTAGAGAAGGAATTGGTTTCGTCAGCCTGACTACCTCCCTCCTGCCTGCCTGGGATTGCAGCTGAGCCATATTTAGCCTCTAAAGCTAGATGTTTTAGTGCCTGGCTCTTTTTAACTGGCATATGTTAAGAGCTTTGAATTAACAGGTGCATAAAAACTGTCAAAAAACACTTAAATCTCAAGACAGACTGTCAGTTGTATTAAAAAATATGGTGTTACATAACCATGCACTCTCAACACATCCAGTGTGTTACAGCTTGGCAAGCCCTTTCTCCCTCCGAGCAACCCAGCAATGTTAATCCATCCCATGAAACAAAAGGCCATGGGCCTTTAACCTCTTGATGGAGGATGGGGTTTTTTATTTGCGGGGGTGGTGGGGAGGATAGTGCATCAGAGTCATGGAGGGGAATGTTTTCACCAATGCAACTCAACTCAATTTTTGTTCAGTTTTCAAGATCCCCGTTTGTAAACCAAGCTAACTGAAGTGAAAAAGAACTCCTGGGGCTCTCGAAGGCACACTTGAAATTGTTCCTTTTAAGGAAAATAAACAATTTATTATGTAATGTGGTCAAATTTAGGTTAAAATTAGCACAAGATGACAAGAAGAGAGAAAATATGTTGCTTGAAGCTGTCTCAGTTGCAATAATTTTAAGCGAATATAATATAGATGCTACTTGGTTAAAATAAGTAGTCAAGTATGATGCAGTTCAAACAGAAGATAAATGATGTTTGCTTCTATGTATAATGTTAGAAGTTCCTTTATTATTATATCTATATAGTCGGTTTTTTGTTTGTTTGTTTTAGAGGCAGAGTCTTACTTTGTCACCCCCGGTAGAGTGCTATGGCATCACAACTCACAGCAATCTCCAACTCCTGGGGTTATGCGATTCTCTTGCCTTAGCTTCCCAAGTAGCTGGGACTACAGGTGCCCACCACAATGCCCAGCTGTTTTTTTTTGTTACAGTTTGACTGGGGCCGGGTTCGAACCTGCCACCCTCAGTATATGGGGCTGGCACCCTACTGACTGAGCCACAGGTGCCACCCCCTTTATTATATTTTTAAGAGTAGTAATGGGAGGCACCTGTGGCTCAAAGGGGTAAGGCGCCCGCCCCATATGCCAGAGGTGGTGGGCTCAAACCCAGCCCTGGCCAAAAATTGCAAAAAAAAAAGAGTAGTAATTACATATCACTAACTCCAAACTTTGGATGGGGGAACCTAGCATTTTTGACTTAAGTATTTTCTTGCATGTAGAATGCATCATGAAAGCATTTCATTTTAATCAAATTAAAAGTTTGATATGACCTGAGGTGTGTAGTGATGTCTTTGATTCACACTGGGTCCTAATCTATCACATAGCTGGGGGTCCATGGCCAAGTTAATTACTTTTTCTGAGCTTCATTCCATTCATAAACTGTAATATGGAGCTGCATAGGTGTGGGATGGATAAAAATGTCTCCTTAACATTCATTTTGTTTCTAAGAAGAATAAAAATCCTATGATTTATGAAGTCGTATCTGTAGTAAGAGTGCCACTTTTGGGTATTCCTATGTAGAATACTAGAGCTACTATATTGAGATGATGGGGCAGGTTGTTTTTTGCTGTTGTTTTAATTTTTTCTGTGTCCTAGCAATTAGACTGTTGAGGTTTTTGTTTTTAATATAATCTCAAGAGGCTGGTCCAGTTTAGCTGGCAATAGACTCTAAAATGGAAATGTGTGTAACAGTTTATTGGAGAGTTTGTTTGAGGACAACAATTAAAAGAGAATCTAGTTTGAGTTCTTTGAGGGTTCAATCTAGATTCTCTTGGTTCTTTGTACCCTCAATGAATCCCCAACAATAAAAAAGAAAAAAGAGAGACTCCCCAAAGCAGTTCTGGGCACAGCAAGAGATTGGTTTGTGAAGTGGTCACAACAAAGGCCTCAGAAGATCCCACAGGGAGTTTGGGTCCCAGGTACATGCAGGGTCTGTTCTTGTTACTGCACTGCTGTGGTCTTTCATTGCAGACTGTCTTCCCCCTCACACCCGGGGGAATAAAAGGTTTGACAAAGCCACACTCTGGAGCCTAGGGCAACTCCTGGAGTGAGAATCTTCAGTGAGCCATTAGCACCCACCACTTCTGGCAACTGGAGGTGAAGTGGGGGTGCCACAGTCCTGAGGGGGGCAGCTGGGCAGGGCGCCATGAACTACACTGCCCACCTCAAGGATGAATGTAGGATCTGTTCTGATGGCTCTTACTGTGGTTTCTCTCTTACTAGAGGTGTGACCGTAAAGATACATAGTGTCATTCTAAATTCATACTTTCCTCATTCTCAAATGGAAGATCATAATAGAATTAGGAAAAGTTATCATGAAGACTAAAGAAATAATATTTTGTAAAGCATCTAGCAGGCTGCCTAGTAAGTAGTGGGCTCTCTTGAAATGTTTGTTTTGCCTTCCTTTCCTATCAAATCACAATCCTTCATGTCTAGGATCAATTCAAAAAAGAAGAAAGATCTAACAAATACTAGACTGTCTTTAAGGTTAGTCCACAGATGAAAATGTTTCTGTTGGAAACTGCCTCATCCCCTGAGGAGTGCTGTCATTTGGGGTTGGATGGTGCTTTCTGCCCCCAGGAGGAAGTCCTGCTTGTCAGAAAAAAATGCACATAGGCAATCTCTCCCTACCCCACCACTGCCTCATCCGTTTTAAATACCATGCCCAGCTCCGGCATTACTTAGCAATAAATGTTCACATATTAGAAATTGAGATTGGATGTAAACTCCAGAAAGATGATCTCTCCCCTCCTTATGCATTCATTTGGTACTATTCGTAAGTATCTTGCCAAATTTCTCTGATTATTAGTTTACTAAGGTCAATGCATTAAGGGATCAGATGGCTTCAAGGGAAGGTAGGCAGAAGCATTTAGTTATTTTACCAGATCCTTTTGAAAATATAAGCCCAAGCTACAAATAGATGGTGGGCACTGTCCCCAGTGTTGTTTAAACCTTTCAAAGGGCAACAAGTTAGGTTTTGTAACAATGGTGTTTTGCCAAAAGGAATTATAGACTAGGAAAGACTGAAGTGTGGGTGTTTCACTGATAACACTTTTTTCCTCTGGATACGCAGAACTTGCACACTCTTTTGAAATTTTGATGTGCATGTGAAATAGTCAAAACTTGTTCCTCATTCCTTCTCCTTCCTTCTCCTTCCTTCCTTCTCCTTCCTTCCTTCCCTTTCCTTTGCTTTTCCTTCCTTCCTTCCTTCCTCCCTCCCTCCCTCCTTCCCTCCCTTCCTTCCTTCCTTCCTTCCCTCCCTCCCTCCTCTCTTCCTTCCTTCCCTCCCTCCCTCCTCTCTTCCTTCCTTCCTTCCTTCCTTCCTTCCTTCCTTCCTTCCTTCCTTCCTCCCCCCCTTCCTTCCTTCCCCACAGAAACACAGAAATTTTCTTTTGCTTTTTTCTCTGCTCACCATCAGCCAATCTGATCTAACTATCACCACAGGCCAAAGGAGCTGCAATATCATAAAAGGAAAATTTTGTTGGTAAATATTTTGACTTTTGAAGAGCTGAAAAACAATTGTAATTTTGGAAGTTGAAGGGCTAGGTCCAGGAAGGAATTTCCTGAAAAAGAACCTGGCCCCAGCATGGACAATCTCTTTAGCTGGGAGATATTTTTATCTTTGAATATGGAACAGGAGGATCTTTTTCTCCAAACATTAAAATGAAACCAAATCTTTACCAGCCTGCAAGCAACTTATAATAGAAAAGAAGAAAATTGCTTGAGCTCTAACCATGGAGAACTTAAAACCATAACAATAAAACAAACTAGAAAGACCCAAACAAACACAAACCACTTTTAATTCCACTGTGTGAGCTAAGCAATCCCATCCCTCAGTACGGGTTTTTCTTTTGGTTTTATTTATGTTTAGACATCCATTTTCCCTGTCTTTGAAGGTGTTCAACGAATGGGAATGAGTTTTTCTGGGTTATTTATTTTAGCAGTTTTCACCGTGCCTTCTTAGTTATTACATAAGGTGTCAGAAACCTCAAGTTTTTTCATCTTTAGAGAAAGTATTTTATAAGTCTCTGAGAAATATTATTCTGTTCTAAATTTTGGCACTTTCATTTTCCAAAAAAGATATGGTCACGTCGATTGAATTTTGTCAAAATTTAATTGATCCTATTTATGTGGCATGAATCTTAAAGTAAATTAAGTCTTGTGCTGAACTTTGGAGTCCCAGGGGGATTTTGAATGACCACAGACTGGGGGGGGGGAGGGAGATGGAGGTATGAGGGGAGAGACATGCAGGTTATCTGATGCATCCTAAGCATCTCTGGGGATTACCTTGGAGCGCCTCACTTTCTGAGCCCTTATCACTTTGCCTTCCTTTGCCACAGCCTGTCAACTGGGCCGGCCTGGTGGCTCGCCTACTGGGATGACCAGTCTATCTGCAGATGCCAAGTTCTCCCCCTCAGCTGACTTTCCTGTGCTGAAATTTTGTCTCTTCCCATCACTTTATGATTAGGATAATCAGTGCATCAGAGGCATACTATACACACTACGGTATCCAGCATCCCACCGAGATGAGGTAATCCAGAAAGATGGGAGAGGCAAATTTCTACCAATATGAAAGAGGGAATGGAAGAGGAGCTGGCCGGATACATTCCCTCTTCTTCCTCATACCCATGGACTGCTCTGAAGCAGAATATAGACTGTCACAGTTCCCACTGGGGATCCGTCCTGCATGCCCAGCTGTGTTCCTTTGCAGAGTGATGGCCAGAGCAATATTGCTTCCCAATTGTCCCCTTCCTCCCTTCTTTCATCATCACTCTGACTTCTCAAGCAAAGCATCAGAATTAATCCTTGCATCAGGACACAATTTCTAGAAGGCCTGAGCATGAAATCTTTTGTAAAGCTGGTCTTTTCAGCAACCTGCATAAGCTATTGAATGAATCTTAGAAAACTAGTTTACAAAAAGGAAACCCTTCTGAGGAGTCGAGAGTGCAGACCTCCTATTTTTCAGTGCAAGCAGACAAGGGGTTTCTCTGCAGGAGAATGTGGGCACAGGGTGGCCCTGAGGGAGCAGGAGCAACATCAGAGACTGAGATGCAGGACTTTTCACATGTCTTCACAGGAAAATAGAGTGGCACGTGGTGGTCTGAGAGAACTAGTTCAGAAGAACTAATGAGGCATTTAGAACTTGTCCATTTGGGAAAGGAGGGGATTGAGGGAAGGTTAGAAGTTCTGAAATATAAATTGAACCAAAGACAACTTTCTTCATGTAGTTTTTGAGTTAGAATGCTAACAGCATTATATCTGAGCTAGCTACATTGACATAACCATTTGCCATATATCCTTGCGATGTTTTGGAAGGGCACAGTTTGACAGTTGTGATGACCAGGCCCAATTTATCAATGAGGTGTTCCACAATAGACTCTATTTTATTACTTATCTTTCTACATCCTAAGACTATTAATGAATCTATGAGCTATTATGGGGTAAACAGTCTGAGGCTAGCTTAAGATGGTTGTCTTACTTTCCCGGACTTTCTTTCTTTAGTCTAATCTTATGATGGTTTTCTCACTTTCCCAGACTTTCTTTCTTTTCTATAGTTTAAGATAACAATTGAGGATGTTAGGATTATTGATCAATGTGGTGTACATGACTAGCTCCCAATAAAAGGGAGTGAAAAATAAAGACATTTTGCTACATGCCATCTAAGAGTATGTAGTCGTTCCTTGCTTTCAAACAATTCTAGGAGTGAGCTTGCACCCGCGGCCAAGCCGTCCTTCTCTCCCCATGAGAAAGAATATCACCCAACTAGCTATTCCCTTCCCCTTAGAAATGATCATATAACACTATGACCTCAAGATTTCTTACCTAGGACTTTTTTTAAGTTATAGACTTAAAGCCAGATTCTCAAATTATAGCTGTGGGTATATAGAGAGAACTTCACACTTGAAAACATAGTATGTTCTAGGCGTAGGGCACCTTACCTTATTCTAAGCCCTCAGAATACATTAAAGAAATGCTCATTGCTGGGGCGGTGCCTGTGGCTCAAAGGAGTAAGGCACCGGCCCCATGCCAGAGGTGGCGGGTTCAAACCCAGCCCCGGCCAAAAACTACAAAAAAAAAAATATGATCATTGCTAATTATCAGAGAAATGTAAGTTAACTCCAATGAGCTATCGCATCACACCTGGTAGAATGGCTACCATCAAAAAGATGAAAGATAAGTGCTAGTCCGATGTGGAAAAAAGGGAATATCTATTCACTGTTAGTGGGAATGTAGATTAGTACAGCCATTGTGGAAAAATAGTAAGGAAGTCCCTCAGAAAATTAAAAATAGAACTATCCTAATGAAACTATCATATGATCCAGCAATCCTGAGGTGTTTATGCAAAGGAAATAAAATCAGTAAATGTTAAAGAGATATCTGCACTCAGTTATTCACGATAGCCAAGATGTGGGATGAACCTAAGTGTCTGTTACTGTAGATAAAGAAAATGTGATATACGAGGTAGCCATAAAGTTCATGTGCAATTTAAAACATCATGCAATTTAAATGGCCAGCATTATATAAGAAAAAGCCTTTAAAAACAAAGGAAATCATGTCACTTGTGACAACTTGGATGTTAAGTGACACAAGCCTGGCATAGAAAGACAAACACTATATGGTTTCACTTATATTTGGAGTCTTAAAAAGTTGAACTCAGGGACGCAGAGAGTAGGAGAGTGGTTGCCAGGGGCTACAGGGAGGGGCAGAGTTAAAGGATAGGAAATTTCAGTTAGATAGCAGGAATCAGCTCAAGAGGTCTATTGTGCATCCTGGTGACTACAATTAATAATGTATTATATTTTCAGAAATTGCAAACAGCAGATTTAGAGTACATTTTAAGTGCTCCCACTTAAAGAAAAAAAAGAGAGAAGTGTTGAATATGGTAATTAGTTAGGGTGACCAGACCTCCCGATTTTGGTGGGACAGTCCCGCTTTTCAACAATTTGTCCCCTGTCCTGAGGCGTTTTTAAAAAGTCATGATTTTTGGAAAGAATGCACGAACGGGCTGGAGAACAAGAAGGGAATATACGGTTTTCAGCCGCCATATGGCTATTTTGCCAGAATATGAGTTTTATATTATTTTTGTTAATTTTATAATGTTAAACTGTAATAAATAATTGCTGAGAAGTGATTATCAAGAACTGCTTATCAAGTTTGCATTGTTGTCAGGCCCTGCCCCGCCCGGTCCCCTGCCCCGCGCCCCCCTTCTGCCCCCACTCCGCCCCCCCCCCACGCCATGTTGTCCCACCTTACAGATGTTAAAATCTGGTCATCCTATAATTAGTTCATTTGTAGCCATTTCACGATGTTTTTAAAACATGGCTAATTCTGTTAGGGTTGATGTCCCTATAAAAGACCATCAAGTTGCAGATAGAGCATTTGAAAGCTTCATTCGTGTGACTGTTAAATGTAATCGTTTTAGATAAGAGTCATATGAAAATATAAGGAACTAGAATCTCCTGAACTGATAGGCCAAGGAGTAAGGAAGGAGGAAGACAGACGAGGTGCTTCCTGGTGAGTAGCCAGGAAAGAAGGGGTGGATTGCCAGGTGACAGTTGATGCAAATTCTTGGACATTACCCAGAGATTTAGGACTCCCATTCCCTGCCATCTGATGGAAAGGCCATCATCGGATTCTTCTTGATCCTGATTCCCTACTCAGAACCATGTCGTTCCATGCAGCCTGTGCTCTGTACCTGTGTCATTCTGGACTCTTCTAGTCTCCTTTGGGTTGAGTATGACATCTAAAAAAAATATTTCTCATTGCTGTCTGCCTTTCTGTTTAGAAAAACATGCAAAGAGGAGAGGAATGGGAATGGGTAGAGAGAGGTGAGGGGCATTAGACTCGCCTGTAATCACAGGTGCCTCGTTAGGACTGATTTATGTTTGGCCAATCTCAAAAATGTTTTTTACCAAAACAATCCAGTCCTAATTCATAGAGCTGTGTAGTCATTCGCTCTCAATCTGACTTAAACTACTAACATGATTTAAACTCTGTAACACACACATTGCCCAAGGCAAGGATTTAAAGTGAGAGTCAAGTTTGCAGTCTTTGACAAAATACACTTTCTCACCCCCTGTCACTTCTCCAATTACCAAACCTTTTCCAACCTGTCTGGACCTTCTGGGCCTGGAGCATAAATCAGGGAAAACTGTAGGTGGAAATGGCTTCTTTTTCTTCAAAGCAACACGTACCCACCTCAATGGAGCACTAGAGACCCATAGTGGTGCCTGTGGTTTTCGTTATGCCAAGGGAAAGTCTGCCGTAACTGCTCCAGGCTATCTCTTTGGTTCTCTCTTGGAGAACTTGATTTTTAAAATTCTGGGAAAGTCCCTGGGTTCAAATCAAGATGGGGTCCTCTGGACTCTCAGATCTAGTTTTCTATTCGGATAAAGAGAGAAGATGCTGATGGCGTGGCATAGTCCCTGAGAGAGAGAGAGACTCTGTCATGAGATTAGTGACTCTAAATACCAGTATCCTTTGGGGAATTCGGACTCCTCTGAGGCTGTTCACAGCCTGGGCCAGAATGGTCACGAGTGGCCTGGGAACAAACATAAGGCAAGCATCCCTGAGGCAGCAGCCATATGTTCACGGCTTTGTCTCCCCATTTTTTCTTCTTCTCCCCCCTCTTCTTTCTTCGGTTCTTCCCTCTCCCCCTCCATCTTCCACTCCTCCCTATGCACTAGTCATTAGTATGTGTAATTATTTCATGCTCTCGGGAACTTTCTAAGCCAGATATTATTTCCAGTTTACACACAAGACAAGGACATTTCTTAGGGCAAGAGCCTGGATTTCAAACCAAATCTGTCTGATATCAAAGCTTATAAACTTTTCTGGTATAATATGCTCTTTAGAGACTAATGCAATCGTAAGAAATAGCACAGGGCAGGATAAACTAGGGTAAGTGCCAACTGGGAAGACTCCAGTTCAAGGGCTGGGGCAGTCCATGAGCATTCCCTGGAGGCCCTGAAGGATGGGCAGAGCTTAGACAAGAGGAGAGAGAGGGAACAGAGCACAGGAAGGTGCAGAGACAGACTCATACAGGGCCTACATGGGACACTGAGTACAAATAGGTTAAATGAAGAGATTATCATAGGAGAGAATTAGGAGATAATGCCAAAAAGGCAGGTCTAGGACCAAGTGTGGTGTGTTTTCATTACCAGTTTGTACTTCATCCTGAGGTAGTAAAGAATTTGAGAAGTTAAACTAGTCATCATGGCAGTAATGTCCTCCTGCCTTTATTACCTAAAAGGTTTTCCTCTTTCAAAGCGATCATTTCTTTATCTATGAAATAGAAGATAATCATGGACATATTTTCAGATGATTTCTCAGGAACTAATAAAAACATCTGTAAATTGCTGGACCGATATATGATCAGATTTTCATCCTGGATATATCTTTTGATACCCACTCGGAATCTTCTTCAGGCTGGCTTTGTGTTCATACAACTGGATATATGAGTGTTAGGCCAATAAAACTGGTTGAAGAATGTGAGAAATTTATCTACTACATGAAGTCATTGTTTCATATTTGTCTGAGGCTCCCAGAGGACTCTGAACACCAGATTTTTTGTTCCTCTCTGCTTTCCACATTGCACTTTCCCATGAGGAGATTCTTTTGATATCAGCATGGGGTGTATGGAATTCTTTGGGGGTGAAAGGTGTACTTTCTATTATGGTAACTTTTTATTTAACCAGTTCACTTCCATGCCAAAGGCTGCTATTCATGCAATAGACTTTGAAGGGGCATACCAGATCTGAATTTTAATTTTCCTCTGGTGGGGTGAAGTTGCTGAGCAAATTTGTTGAGCAGCTGGAATTGTTAAGGTCACACTAACATTGAAAAAAGAAGGTCCTGACATCAACATACCCGAAGATCTGAATAATTTTGGGCTGTCTCCAATGTTGAAATCCATTTCTCCGGGATGTTCATTTCTTCCTTTCTTTCTCCCACACTGGTTTCTGGCTTCTCCCCTTTTTCTAATGAACCTGATTCAGTGTGGATTTGTAAGTTTTGCTTGCTATAGTGCAAACAGTTCCTATGGTATAACCCTTAGGTTAATGCCACTCAGTCTTTTTTTGCTCCATCTATCCTGGACCAAAAAAAAAAAAGAAAAAAGAAAAATCATTCTTTGCCCAGAGCTTGCATAATTGCACAAATGCTCTGATTTACTTGGCTCTGCAGATCTACCCCAAGGTGCGTTGACTGCAGAGATGGAAGTGAATTCATTATACATTCGCAGCTGAAATAGTGACCTGCAAATAACGACGGGGAAATCAACCTTGATCGCTGTGCTTTTCCTTTAGTCTAATTTTTTCTGAACTTTAGACTGTAACTTTTTTGGCCAGATAGCCTTGGGACATACTGGGGTGGGACCAAGGGGGTGCCTAGACCTGGATTTTCACACTATGAAGCTGGTAACAGTTTTGACTTCAATGCCTTGAAAAGTAGGTGATTTCAATTGCCCTGTTTCCTTTCAGGGGAAAATGCTTTCTTTGCACCTAAACAATCTTCCGGTGCTTTTGACTGACAAGCATATTGTTATGATTATGACTGGACTTCTTGACTCCTGCAGGGATAGCACTTAAAACTGCCTGAGACTGGCACAAATCAAAATATTCATCAACTTAAACTATGTCAGCTAAAATGGAAAAGCCAAAATTGTAGTGTTTTATATCATGTCAGAAGTCCATGAACACAGTGCAAAAGCTCTTAACTCTTTCCCTGCCTGGGGAAAATTCCAAGTATGCTACATAACTGGAGGTATCTGGATAGTTTTTCAAACTTGTGCCTGCTACATAAAAGCCTTGTGTTTCTTCTTTTTTAGCACACATTGGTTGCTTGAACTTATGAACTCTTTCCACTTGATCATGCAATGCGTACTTGTGAATGCCTACTGTCTGCAGGGCACTGTGTTTGCCTCTGTGGGGAAAGGGAGCCAAGTTCTTGCAGGTAATTTAGTGGCAATCTATTTGGAGAGAAAAACATACATAAATAGCTACAAAATAAATAGTATGATAAGCAGTATGATATGTGGTAGGTATAGATAAGCTACCAGGGTAGTTTAATAAACAGGCAATCACTTCCCTCCAGGGAATGGTAAACTGGATAGCTAAGGCGTCATCTGCCCTGCCTCTGCCTTTCAGGAATTTTCCTTTCTCCATTGGCAGAAGGTACATCACAACCATTTTGTAACATGGGATCTATCCTATCCTTCCATATAAGGGTTCTCTCAGCTATAGTTGGTTGATCATTGACCACACTGGCCCAATCAGAAGTCCTTCCATTAGAATCAGATAGCCGAGCAAGAGATTTCAGTATCAGCATGGCAGGGGGAGGACCACCAGTTTAGTACCAATCTACAGAGAAGACAAAGCCACAAAGAGAGTGTAATAAGTCAACATGCAGGGACGAGCTGAAACTGGAGAAAGCAGGGTCCTGATGCAAATTCACATCTTTGGTGCTTTCATGAAGCCCGATCACATTTCTGTCTCAGACTCCTCATCCTTCCCACCCCTTCTCCTAGCACCTGCATTTCATTTTCTCTGGGGGAGGGGGTGGACAAGAAGGAGTTGATTTCTATTATTTACACCCCAGGGAACCCTAGCTAATGCAGAAGGCTTGGTAAGAAAGGAGAAGGACCAGTTCGTGTCCAATTAACACAGAGTAAGGAAGAGAACAGAAATCCTAGTGTAGCAAGATAATATTTGGTATATTAATCAATGTGTTTTTCCCGTGATTTCCTGTTACCCTTGACCCTCCCCCAACTGGGCAGTTAGACCATGAGTCATTCCTCCCCTCAAGGGAGACTTGTCACAGTCAAACCAGAGAACAAAAGAGATAAATTCTTGGCTTTTGAGCTTACAAAGCTGAGTTTCAGGCTTCAGACAAAAAAGATTTGGAAGGATATTCGATCAATTGGAGCCAATTTTTTTCTGCCCACGTAAGATAAAAATTCCCCTGGCTGGGATACAAGAGGAGATTGTAAGGCAAAGCAGGACGGTTAGATGCTGCGGAGTTCCTGAGAAGAAGCCCCTGCACACTTCTCTACTCCCCACCCCCCAAATCCCAGTAAATCCTGTCAGAGAACAAGGGAGACCTGTGCTTTTTGTCCTGATTGGAATCCAGGAGGAGACAAACCTCTGAGAGATCCTCTAGATCCACCCAGTGTTGTACCAGAGAAGCTTCCTGGCACACTTAGAGCAGAAAGGTCTGGGGTTTCCTCAGAGTTTTCCAGGGTCCCAGAGTGGTAAGGAAGAAGAGACTAATATTCCTTGAGAGCCTGAGAGGGGTGTAGAAGAGGCCAAAAGGGAGGCAGACCTAGTCTAAGGGATGATGAAGACGTAATCTACACAGAGTGAGTACCAGGCACCATGGTACCATATCCAGTTAGAGAATGCTAGTCTGGACAGCTAACAACCAAGAAACAGACCTGAGACATGCTAAGGACCTTGTCCTCCTGGGAAAGTAACTCAGCCTCCCTTTGGGGAGCAATCTGAGCCCGTTGGACCCACAACTCTCTGCTGTCTGCGCACTGTGCTTCCCCAAATGGAGGCTCTGGGTAGATGATGTAGACATCCCAAAACATATGTCTTTGGCTTTGGGACCAGGCAGTAAGTGCAGGCTGCAAAAGCAGTGAGGAAACTACTGTAGAAAGCTAGAAAAAATAGAACCCGTATTAATCTAGTGGTGGAACAACTGGCAAAAGATATCACCTCTGATAATTTGGAAAATGTACCTAATGAATTTCTGGAAAAGGAGGCTTCTAGAGAGAATGTTAAAAGTGTCAACTGAGTGTTGCTAGATGCATATCATAAAGTATGACAAGAGGGAGATGACACAGAACAGATAAAAATGTTTCAAGGAGAATTGAGAGAAAATGGAGAAAGCTAATGCCCACTGGGTTGGAAAGCAAACTGTTTCCCAGGCCCAGCCTTGACAGTGGGGAGAAGATTCTCAAAGTAAGGAAGAGCCTCAGGGTAAATTGTACTAATGGTGTGACTATAAAATCTTTGGTTAAAACCTCAAAAATATTTAAGGTGATACCTGGTAGAACTTCTCAATTAGACAAAAGGCTTTCTAAGGATCTTCATGGCTATATGAGTCAGTCCTCTCTGCCATGATAAACTACCATAGGGCTGGATGGCTTAAACAATAGAAATTTATTCTTTCACAGTTCTGGAAGTTGGAAAGGTTCTGGCTGATTCAGTTTCTGGTGAGGGCTCTCTTTCTGTCTTGCAGGTGGTGACCTTCTCACTGTGTGCTCACATAGTGAGGGAAGAGAGAGAGTATGTGAACTTTCTATTATCTTTTCTTATAAGGATACTAATCCTATTAGATCAAGGCCCCACCCTTATGTCCTTATTTAACCTTAGACAGCTCTTCTCAAAGGCACTGTCTCCAAACACAGTCACAATGGGTGTTCGGCCTTCAACATATGAATTTTGAGAGGGCATAGGTCAGTCCATAGCTGGGTATTGTCTCAGAGCTGCCTAAAATATACAAAGTCAAGAGAGGTTTTATAAAAGATAGCTATAAATGTGTCCTTGGGGTTATGAATGAACCTCACTAAAATGTAAAGAAAACCTACCAAGTTTTATTAACAAAAGCACCCCTGCTTGAACTACAAGAGACTGAGACTCCAAAATGAAAAGAGGCCTGCGAACCATCAAGTTTCCATAGACAGAAAGCAGACCAAGAACACTAGTTAGGTGTGAACATGGATCATTTCTTAAGGAAAAGAAGACACATTTCAGAGTACAGAGCCAAGAATTGTGAAGAACATTGAACAAGAAGCCACTCTCAGAGAGCAAAACTATGCCCTAATTATACTCCCTGTCCCCAGAAAAGGGAGTCCTGACATTATGCCCCTGGTGACATTTTGGAATGCCCTCTACTTGCCCCTGTTATTCTTCATTTTTATTTATTTATTTATTTATTTTTGTAGAGACAAAGTCTTACTTTATTGCCCTAGGTAGAGTGCCGTGGCGTCACACTGCTCACACCTTCAACTCCTGGGCTTAGGCGATTCTCTTACCTCAGCCTCCTGAGTAGCTGGGACTACAGGTGCCCGCCACAACACCTGGCTATTTTTTTGTTGCAGTTTGGCCTGGAATGGGTTTGAACCCGCCACCCTTGGTATGTGGGGCTGGGACCCTACTCACTGAGCCACAGGTGCCGCCCTGTTACTCTTCTTTTTAAACGGGATGTCTACTGAAGCTCTCCTGTTCCTCTCATCATTGTATATTGAGGCATGGTGAGGACAGGTAAATTTTCATTTTAGTTCACAGATCTTTAAATTAAGAGGAATTGCACTGGAGGGTCAGTGCCTAAAGTGTCTCATGCACATCTGGACTTGATTAGATGATGAGATCCTGGACTCTACATCTGAAGCCATAAGATTGGGAATGAGACTTTTGGGGGAGGCAGTGAGTACATTTTGCATGTAGAATAAATGTAAATGATTATAGCAAGGGTGAAGACGGTGGTACATTGTTTGCAAAGATAGTCACAGCAATTCTTCTCATTCTTATATGAATACCCCTTTGCCAAGTGACTTTCCTGCTCCTCCCATCAAGTTGTAGCGTCCATTTCCACACCACTCAAATCTGGGCTAGTCTTGTGACCTGTTCTTCAGTGAACTGCAGCAAAGTGATGTTACTTCAAGAAGCCTCACAGCTTCTACTCTTGCCATCTTGGAACTTTGGGACCTCTAGGAATAGAAGTGCAACCTAATCCCCGTGAGAATAAGACACTAAAGGGAGAAGAAAAGCCCAGGTGCCAGGCATCATGAACTGCCAGAATGTGAGTGGGGCTGTCTTGGATCATCCAGCCCATGTAAGCCACCAGATTACTGCAACCACATGAGTGAGCCCAAGCAAGATGAGCAGGACTTCCCAGCTGAACCTGTACCAAGTTGCTGGCCCCCAGAATCATGAACAAATGAGGGTGGTGGTTGTTTTAAGACACTACGTTATGGGGAGGCTTGTAATGTAGCCATAAGTAATTAATGTATTGGCTAGACTGGCAGAGTTAGTTGCCCTTCTCTAACAGCATGTTGCACTAGCAGTGGGAACAGGACAGCTTGAGGTCCTTTACCTCAAATGGGGGGTTATTGCAGCACAGCCGATAAAGGCTTCAGGGACTCAGTCCTCAGCCCCTGCAGCAGGATAGATTCCAGGATGTCCTCAAGTCCTCTCCAGACACACCCAATTCTCTCACCTGCTCTTAAGCTTGAAATTTCTTTACCTGGAGTTCAGATTTGCCCTACACAAATCAAAGTATGCTACTTTAAGTTTTTTTTTGGGGGGGGGGGGTTTGTAGAGGCAGAGTCTCACTTTGTCGCCCTCAGTAGAGTGTTGTGATGTCACAGCTCACAGCAACCTCCAGCTCTTGGGCTTAGGTGATTCTCTTGCCTCAGCCTCCCGAGTAGCTGGGACTACAGGAGCCCACCACAATACCTGGCTATTTTTTTTGTTGTTGCAGTTTGACTGGGGACGGGCTTGAACCCTTCACCCTCAGTATATGGGGCCTGTGCCGTACTGACTGAGCCACAGGCGCTGCCCCATTATTTTAAAATATTCCATTACATTAAAATGCAGACCCTCTTGGGAGAAGCAACCTATTAACTTGAAGTTTCCCCCAAGATCTAACTAACTTCCAGCAAACTACTGCTGTGTTTATTTAATTGTAACCTATTTATCAATAAAAATAAAGAATTTTTTTTCTTCACAAATTGGTATGGGTGGAGCCTGAGGTTCAAGGATTTAGCCAATCATTCTCTCATAAACATCCATTGAGCACTTACTGTTTACCTGGCCAGTGCAGAGGCCTAGATAGGAGCTCCTGCCCTGGGGGAAATGGACTGTGATGTGAGGGGCTGGGGCACTGATGTCAGGACTCAGAGGGGCACAGAAGGGTGTTTAACCCAGCCCCGAGACCTGGGGCTGCTTCCAGCAGGAGGTAGATTTTGATCTTATAGGATGTATAGCGGTTGCCAGAGAGGAGAGGGAAGAGCACTGTAGGCAGAAGGCACTGCATAAAGGGTGGGGCTGAAGGGTGGGCATTTGTGGATAGGGGAGGTGCATACGGTGTGGGTGGGGCTGAGCCTTGGGCTGGGGTGGGGTTTGGGTAGGCTGGCCGGGCAGAAGTGATTTTCTCTTAGGGCTAGAAGGGAGCCAGGGAGGGTGGTAGGCAGGGGGTGACTGATGTATGTGTTTAGAAACTGCCCCCCAGCTTCAGAAAGGAGGGATTAGAGAGCTAAGAGGAACTGGAGTGCACTCAGTGACTATGGGCCAGGCACTGCTATAGTCAGCCAAGCCTCCAGGCGCGATAGACCAACCTACATGGCAGCTGGTACCTGTGCCCTGAGAAAAGCTGGAGGGAGAAGTGGGGCTGGCTGCTGTTTTAAGCAGGGTGGAAAGGCCTCTCTGAGGAGGGGGCATCTGAGCAGGGGCCTGTGTCTGAAGGGCACAGCCATTTAAGCCCACGTGGAAAAAAGGCCCAGAGGGCCCAAAACAGGAGCATGTTGGAGGCTCAAGAAGCTATAAGAAGGCCCATGTGACAGAACCCTCTGAGAACAGTCATGGGAGACGAGGTCTGCCGTGTTCTACAAACATCCCTGACACCCCTCCCAGGGAGAGCTGGAGTCTGTGGCCCTGATCCTTGAATATGGGTTATGTGACTGCTTGACCAATAGAATACAGTGGCAATGGGGCAGTGCCTGTGGCTCAAAGGAGTAGGGCACCAGCCCCGTAAGCCAAAGGTGGCGGGTTCAAACCCAGCCCTAGCAAAAAACTGCAAAAAAAATACAGTGGCAATGACACTATGACAGATCCTGCACCTTACCTTAAGAGACTGGCAGCTTCTACTTGTGTTTTGGGGGGGTTTGTTTTTGGTTTTTGATACTCCTCAAACTCAGCCACCACTCTGTGGGAAACCCCAGCAGCTCGTGGAGTGGCACCAAGGCACCCAATTTCAGCCCTGGCTGAGCGCTCTGACTAGCCAGCATCAATGTGCCACCATGCGGGGATCTTTAGCTGGACCTTTCCTGCCAAGCAAGTCCCACCTAAATTGCAGAGTCATGAGCAAAATAAATGGTTCTGTTGTTTTAAGGCCCTGGGGATCAGGGTGGTTTGTCCTGCAGAACAGGGCTACAGGGTAGACAAGGGCTAGATTGTGAAGGGCCTCTTCAGCCAGTAGGAAGCACGTTGGGTTTTATCCTGATTGTTGCAGAGGTGGGGGATGTGGGCAAGGCCAGTGAGGAGGCTCCTGCTGCAGCCTGGGGAAGGAGGGAGAGGGGTGGCCAGGCTGGATGCTGCTCAGGGAGAGAGGGGCTGGCTAGTGGGTCCTGGTTAGAAGTTGAAGGGCGTGTGGGTGGGATTAGCTGATGAGATGGATACAGAAGGGTCAAAGCTGAGTGCAGCTTGGGTCTAGACATTACCATTCCTGAGATGAAGACTCAGCCTGGGCTGGAGGGAGGTGATGGCTGAGTCAGGCAGGGTGGATGGGTTAAATGGGGAATAGAGCAAAGCTGGATAGGATTTGAGAAGGGGACGGATGGGGCAGGGAGGGAAAATGAGGCTGCCAGCATGGGGCATCAGTCTGCTTCCTTTGTGCCCTGAAGGCCCACGGGAGACTTTGTTTAGCTGTGCTGGCAATTTCCCTGGGGTATCTGTAATGTGGCTGCCAGCAGGGCCCCGAGGGGCACTGGGAGCAGACGGCAGGTGGGGGCTGGGCTGGCACTTCCCATGGAAGGTCTGCTCCTGCCTTGGCTCCTCCATGGCTTGGATGGGGCTGTGGGAGTCACCTCTGAGGGCGTGGGGGTGGAGGTGTGTCTGGCATCCATGAGACTGTGGGCAAGTCACCTCCCTTATTTGCAATGGTTTCTTTCCTTTGGCAAGGAGTTTAGTTTGAGGACGCTACATCGGGGTCCCCACCCTCCTGGGACCCTCAGAGGTCAGGGACCCCTCTCCCCTTGCTTGTGAGCTTCAGGGCCCCAGACAAGGATAGTAGATGGCTCATGGAAGTTGGCCACCTTCTATGCTGAGAAATGACCTCGGAAACCAGAGACTTCCTCCATTTGCAAATGTATTTCTGAATTTCAAGAAGGAATTGCATGTTAATCAGACATTAAGTAAGACAGGCTGTGGAATATTTAATGACATAGAAAGATGTTACTGACATATTGTTGGGAAGAAAATTCAGGTTGCAAAACGGTGTGTACACCCTGATCCTGAGTTTACTCCTCATCCCAGCCTCGCCCCCACACAAACGCTCAGTGTAGGGTGGTGTTCTGGAGAATATTTACCGTGGGGGTTAGGGCAGCTTGTTTTTTTCATGCTTTTGTGCTTCCTAAGTGTATTCATTCTAGAATCACACCCTCTCCCTTCCCCCTCCAAACACTATCAAATGTGCCCATAACTTAGAGAATCTGCTGCTTAATAAAAAGAAATCAATGCTCAGAATAGAAAATTTGAAAGATAGAAAGAAAATCTCTCCACCCAGAAGCCACTACAGGAAAAAGCTATTTTTAAAGCAAAAGGTTGTTTACTTTTCCGTTCTCTTTAATTCTAGAACTGGTATTTGTGGGATTTTGTTTCAATTTTGTCAGTCTTTTGTCCTAGTTCTTGCTCTCAATAGATACGCATGTAACTATTTTTCCTCCATAAAGGGAAAAAATTAAGTGGAGTTGCTGTTAATCTGGGGCCCGGGTTCCCTAGTGATCTTTTCCTGGGAGTAGGGGATGAATTTCACCCCAGCTCAGGGCCAGAGGCAACAGCTGGTCTGGAAGGGGGTGTGTGTGCTGACCCCAAGTCAACTCCTCTCACGCCCCGTGGTGAGGAACAGCATGCCCTTTTGGGAACAGAGTCCAGGATTAAGCTAAGTTTGGGGAAACCACCTCTGTTTCCTTGTCTGGAAGATGGGGTTAATATAGTTTCCAAGCTCAAGGAGAAACTCAGGGCAGGTGTGTAAATGTCAGCTCCCTTTCCAGAGTGTTCACTTTTAACCTCTCTATACAGTTTGGGGCCATCGTGGACTCTGACCTGGAGGAGGGATGGGACCGAGGAATCAGGGGGTCCTGCATCCTGGTCCTCACTTTGCCCCTTCCTGGTCGTGTGGCCTGGGAAATTCCTCAACCTTGCTGAGACGCCATATTGTCCCATTATACAGGTGTACAAACTATATTCCTCAGTGGTTTGTTATAAACAGGGTCCCCAAGGGACAGGGAGCACACGGCAGCAGTGCTATTTTCCCAGGAGTCCCATGGGTGTCCTCAGAGTCTACGGAACGGTGGCTCAGGGCCTGGCCTGTGGTACACATGCAGCCTTTGCCATGTCTGCCTGCCTTCTCAAACACCGCGACAGGTGTCGGCCCAAACCTCAGAACGGCTGAGGCAGGGTTAGAAGCCACACACGCCCACTTTCTATTACAAATGGGTGAAGAAGCTGCTCCATTCTCTGCTTGGCCGTCTCAGGACAAAGGCTGGAGCCCACAGTAGGTTTTCCCGTCAGGCTTTTATTATAAAGAAGATTCCAGAGAGTCCTGGCCACCCCCCTCCAGCCAATCCCAGCTCTGGCTGTTTCTGCTGTGCAGGGGCTGAATGGCTGGAGCAGCCACAGAAGATTGCTTCTGACGGAACTGGCGATGGCTCAGGCGCTAAGGGGGGTCTCTGCCAGGTCTGCCCGTCTCTGGAACAGTCGTTTCCAGTGTTGCATTGGGAGCCTCTCAGGACCCCTCCCCAGGTCCTCTGCACAAGCGGCAGCTATTCACAGTTGGCGCATAAGTTTTTTAATATATAAAAGCTTTTTTAAAAAGAACAAAAAAATGGTGCTGTCTTTAGAAACACTTCCAGCAAGACTGAGTAGCCCAGCTACAGCCTCGGTGCCTGGGAAGCCCCTCTCCCTGCAGTGGGGCCGGAAGCTCCCAGCACCTGTCCCCTCTCATCAGCCCCTGCCCACTCAGGGAGAAGCCCACAGGGCCCACCTGTGGCCAGCGGGCACGGCCCACTCTACCAGTAGCTGCTCCCGCAGCAAAAATCAAACGCTGAATCTGTCTGTGGTCAAGGTCCTCTCAGGTGAGGGGAAACAGAGAAAACTTTTTGGTGGCTGAAGCAGAAACTAACCGAGGGCTGGTTCAAGGAGGCGCCCTGCACCAGTTTGGATGAGGTAGTGTTTCTGGGCTGCAGTCTCCCCAGGGGCCCTCCTCTGCCCGGATTTGTGCTGGGCCACCCAGATGGGCGGGGCTTCCTCAGCAGAGTGAGTGGTGGGCACAGTCCAGGCTGAGCTGGGCAGACGGGAGCCTTACCAGGCACTGGCTATGGCATTCAAGGCCCCCATCCTAGAGGCGATCTGGGGGCAAGTGGGAGGGGACAGAGGTGCCCAAAGTCCAGGGCCAGGGCTCCTCTGCTTGGCTCAGAGTGGCCCCTCCTTCATCCCCTGCCTCAGCCATTTCCCAGCCAGAGGCAGGGACACTAGGCATAAGATCAAGCCCAGGCCCGGCGGGTACCCTGTTTCCCCCGCAGCAGTGCTGACAGGCTCTTGCCCGTGCGTCTCAGGCCTCGCTGTAACACTCATAGATGTTGTCTTCCATCAGAGCCACCACCTGCTCAAACTTGTGCTGCAGCTGTGTCCTCCGGGCCGTGGGATTGGCCTCCAAGGCAGCCATGATCTGAGGGGAGTCACAGGGTCAGCTGGGCCACAGCTTGGGGGGAGGAGGGGTCCCCCCTCAGCCCTTGGGGAGAACACATTCCTGAATGTCCACCACTAGTGACTGGCATGAAGTGCAAACGTCCCAGGATGAATGTAATTGAGTAGAAAGCCCACCTGCCCCGGGCGGGTGACTTACCTGAGGGCGATACCTCTTGGCATATTTATAAATCTCTGCCATGGCCACATTGGTGTTGAACTCATTCTGGTATTTCTATGAGAAACAAGAAGGCAGGAGGATAGGGGGGTTAACCCAACAGTCGATGCAGGACCCAACCCCCAACCCCACCAATTTTCCAGTTAAATAAACAGGCCCTGCAAGTCCTGGGGGAGAAGATGGCTTCCTGAACCCTAAATTCTCCTCTCCTCTTCCGCCTGGGAAATATCCCTGTGCTCTGGAAAAAACAAGCTACGGGGAGTTGCAGGTACACAAGAGGAAGCCGTGGGCACCCCAAACGGCTGTCTGCTCTGTGGGGGCAGGGAGAGCCAGGGCACAAACACCAGCGCACCCGCGACTCCTCGGCCAGATGGGCGTTCATCTCCTGCTCGCTGAGCGGGGCCATGTCCTGGATCTGCTTGTAGTAGCGCTGCACGATCTTCCGGTACTCAGGAATCTCCTTGGCATATAGGAGCTTATTGGTCGGGGAATCCTGGGCAGAGAAAAGTGAGGGAATTAGAACTGGTGGAGGATGGGCAGAGTTGCTCTTTTTCTGGACAAGTCTTCATCCCTCCTGCCACATAAATGGCCTTATTGTGCCCTGTGTCTCTGAATGTCGCCCACGCTGCCAGCCTTGGCCTCGCTCCCCTCCCTCTGCCGCCCTTTTTCATGGAACCCCTGCCCTACATTCCCTGGGACTGTCAGGGCAATGACCCAGAGTGGGACCTCCTTCTTTTAGGGGGAAAAGTGCACGGGCTTCACGCCAGCTCTCGGCTGCACGCAGCCCATTGGGCATAACAAAGATGTGTCCTTGTTGGGGTTATAGGGCTCAGTGGCTAAGATCTCTGGAAGCCTGAGCGCTGGCTCAGTGGAATATTTCCCACCACATGCTTCTAAGGCCTGGAAGCAGAGTGCCAAGTACACTCCCGGCTCTTTGTTTGTGAGGGGCGTCTGCCTTCTGAGACAGAACGTGAGAAATGATGGCTGCTTTCCTCTCGTGTTGTCTCTAAAATGCAGGGGCTAAATGAAGGACAGTGCTGCCCCCAGTCCTGTAGTGTCAGCTCTGATCACGCACTCTCTTCACTGCCCATAGGGGCCAGGGCTCTTCCCTTCCCTGCCTTTGCTCAGGCCACTCCTCTGCTACAGGCTGTCCCCTCCCATCTCTACCCTCTAAGGCCAGCTGGACCTTCTGCCCTCAAACAGAGGCTTTGTGTGTCTCCCTCCTGCAGGTCCTGGTCACCTGTTTCCCCCACCCCTCTACCGAATGCCCTGTTCAAATGGCTTTTGACCTGGAGCCCAGCCTGATGCTCAATGTTGTGCCAACCAAGCAGGTTGTCCACACTTATGGGCTTCCCCACACCTGGCTCTCTGGACCAGCTATTGGAGCTGGCACTAGGCACACCTAAGGCAGGTGCAGCCGGTCAACAGTGGTGCAGTTTCCACTCTCTGGGTGTCTTCCCCTGTCTAAATGATCTGTCTGACCCATTCAGCCCCCAGACCTGAGCACCTTCCCTCCTCCTCTCAGACATATCTCTCTGAGGGCCTCCGGGGGTGGCCAACCTTGCCCAGCTGCAGGTCAGAGATGGAGCAGGCGTCAATGAAGGCTTGTGCGATGACCGAGAGGCAGGCATCAATGTGGTCCGTCTTGTCAATGTCGAAGACAAACTGGGGGTTCTTCAGGATGTTCACCCAGAACCGGAGAGGAAGGCTGTGGGTAGGGGGTGGCAGAGGTAGTCTGAGCCCACCCACCCCAGCCAGGGCAGGAGAGGAAGTGATGGAGGGAAGCAGGGCAGGTGGCCCCAGAGGAGGAGCTGGCTCTTGCCCTTGAGTGCTGGCAGAGCCCGGGCACACCATGTGACCTCTGGGAACCCGAGCACGCTCATCCATGGCTCACCCTCACTGTGCCCCCTGCCCCCTGCAGAGCCTCCTCAGCTCCCACAAGGGAGCGTCAGGCCAGGCCCTGGTTCTCATTAGAAGCCCACCCTGCTGCGCTAAGCAGCCCATGGCTCCCCCGACCCTCCTCCTCCCTGGCAGGCAGCAGGAAGTCCAGCATTAGCGCTGGGGCCACCGAGGAGCAGCTGGGGGGATGGTGCCTGCAGCCTTGTCCTTGTCCTTGAGGGGCCAGAGAGGGTTGGTAACACCCCCACCCTGCCCCAGGGCCACCCAGGGACTTGGCAGCCTGGGTATATGGATCCCCAGAGCTCTGAAAAGTTCCTGCAACTGCACAGCAACTTCTGGACTGGTGGCATTTTTTTCTGAGGGTCAAGATGAGTTTTCAACAATTTTCTGGTGCAGGAGTGTGACCACGAAAAGCTAAGATGTACCTCAAAAGAGGGCTATAAAATTGAGTATGGAATTCATATTATGTGGGGTTGAGCCTGGTTCTGCCCTTGCAGGGCTCTGAGGCTTAGGCAGGTGCTGCTTCTCCATGAGCCTCCGTGTTCTCATCTGTACAATGGAGCTGATGGCGCCCACGCAAGAGGGGTGGGAGCGTGATAGTCCAGGCAACACTCACTGGGTGCTCTTCTGGTTAATTCTTATAATTAAAGGAGATTACTTTATTGCTCTAGTTTTATAGCTAGGGGAAACTGAAGCACAGAGAGGTTAAATCACTAGCCTAAGATCACACAGCTAGGAAATGGCAGAGGAGGGACCCACCCCAGCAGGTGGGGTGGGCTAGAGGCTGGGTTCCAGATCGCCGCACCACAGCTGTCCAGTGATACAGTGAAGTCTGCACAGCCCTCCCTGCTTGGCTGCCTGCCCATCACCTGTTGGTCTTCCAGATGTGCAGGGTGTCAGGGTCTGAGATTCCCCTCTTCTCAGCCTGTTCCTCCAGGAAGTCGAAGAAGTACTTGACAGCCAGTGGGGGCTTGTCTTCCCGGATGCTCAGAATGGCCTTGAACAGGTCATCCAGAAATTTCTGCAGCGTGCCCTGTGGGGGAGCGAGGTGGCCACCATCAGCCCAGAGCCTTGTGCAGAGGGTGAGTGGGTATTCCTGGTGGCTCAGGGGAGCCTTCACAGTCAGGCTGGTGAATGGGGAAGACACGTGGCATTAGGCTGGTTCCCTAACCTTTCTGGGCCTGTTTTCTTGTCTGTGAAATGGGTTAGTGAAACCTGCCTCACAAAGCTGAGAATTGGTGGAGGCAGAATGTAAGCTATAGGGTGACTCTGTCATGGAGCTGTGTGACCTTGGGAACATCCCCGACCCCTCTGGGCCTCTGCTATCCTCTCTGTGACATGGCTAATATAGAAACTGTCAGGCTTTTTTCCTGGCTGTGAGCAATGCCTCCTTAGGCCTGGCCCTAAGCCCTTTACCTCTTGCCCTGAGAGCTCATCTAGCCCCATACGGGGAATGCAAAGAACTCACACCCCATCTCCTTGCCAGGCCTGTGCACAGCTGACCCACTGACCTCCCACTATACCCACTGCACGGAAGGAAGACTGAGGCTAGGCCTACCTTGGTGGACAGCAGACGTGTCAGGTAGATTTCTGGGAGCACCTTCTTGCGGTGGCTTTGCCGGTGGGACTTCTTGGGCTCGGCCAACTCATCCGTGGGCAGCACCTGGGAAGCCGGGCAGTGGTCAGTGCCTGCACCAGGAACCCTTCTTGGCTGTCTGTGGGAGGTCATCCTGCACCCATGAGCACCCATCCCCTCACCTCCACCCCCAGCCCTTCCCAGGGCCTGGGAGCACTTTTCCCGGAGGCCCAGCACGGCAGAAAGCCAAGGCCACACCCAGTGAGGGGCTGGATCCCCTGGGGCCTGAGGCCAAGCACTCACCAAATGGAAATACTTCTCTGTGTCCAAGTCCTTCACTGCAAGAGAAAAAACACACATAATAAATAAACAAGGGAGAGGAAGGGAGAGAGAAACGGGACAGAAAGATGGGGCAGAGAAATAGAAAAATGGGGAGATCCAGGGACACGTGAAGAGAACGAGACAGAGATGCAGAGACATGCAGGGAAACTGAGTCAGGGAGGGACAGAGAGCGAGGCAGAGATACACACTTGCACATGACGGAGAGACACAGAGGGAGAAAGAAAAAGGGAGAGAAACAGAGAAAGAAACAGTCACGGAGGGAGAAGGGAGAGGCCCCGAGTGGGCAGGGCCGGCTGCCTTCACCCCTAGCACGGTGCCCGTCATATGCAGCAGGATACTCACGACTCTGCCCTCACCCTCAGGAGGGGACCCCAAGACCCAGAAGAGCCCAGGTTTGTGGACCTGGCACCGGGCAGCTAGGCCTGGGGCATCTGAATATGTGGATGGGGCACTTGAGTCAGGAAAGCGGCCCAAAGCCCAAAGGGCACACCAGCCTCCCCCTCTGGCCTGGCAGCTGCCCAGACCTCTGGAAACCATGTCCCGCCCTCTGGGGCCTCTCCAGCTGCCACAGGAAATCAGTTTGAGGAGGTCTGGCCACAGGCCCTGCCCAAGCAGTACTGGGTCAGAGGAGGCCGGCCCAGCGTCCACACCCCACCAGGAGGACACAGCCCAGCCCAGGCCTGTCCTCTTAGAGTCTTAGTTCCCCACTGGGGCATGGGATGGAAGTGCCCACCTCCACACCCAGTCTAGACCCTCTCCCCACAAGCGCCTGCTACCTCTGCTCAGCGTGTTGTCCTTCTTGTCTATGAGGCTCATGGCCAAGGAGGCACCTTCAGGGATCTGACAGGAGGGGAGAGGCGGAGGTCAGAGGTCAGCGTGGGTGGAAGGGGTGGGGCCGGGTTGGGCAGGGACGTACCTTGTAGTGGGCCAGAGTGTTAAGCTTCTTGCGGCCATCTTCCACCACTGAGGTGTCATCCAGGTCCCGTAGGATATAGCTCTGTGTGCTGGAGGCGAACCACTCTGCAGGGCAAAGAGCCAGCCCACAGGGCCACAGCAGGAGGTCAGGCCAGGGGCCAGTGCTGCCCTGGCCGCACAGGGAGAGGCTGCTTCCTTGCTCTAGGGAGACTGAGGCAAGCTGTGCCTCTCTCTGGCTTGCTACCCCAAGTCTGAGATGGGGAGGGGGAGAAAGCTGGGGAGAAGGTGCGGAGATACGAAGTGCCAGGGTGGAGCACCGAGCAGGCCCCCAGAACAATCCTCATCCTCAGGGCTAATAATGTCACAACCGCAGATGAAACAAGGAAAACCACCACCCAGGCCTCGCACCCACCATCTTCAGGACAAAACCCAAGTGCCCAACTCTTCCCTTCTGGGCCCCAGGGGGTGGAGTAGCTGCCCACCTGCCACCTGCATGCTAGCCCCAGTGGGTGACCCCAAGTTCCCAGCTCTGTATGGACAATTGCCATGCCTGACTTCACCATAACAGGCCAATGCTTAGAACAGGGCCAGGCACAGGACTACTCAGCAAAGGCCTACGGGCTTAGGAGCAAATGGCCTCAGCTTCTTGGCTTCACTAAGACTCCTAAGCATCCTTCAAAACCCACTCTGCTGTCTCCTCCTTTGGGAAGCCTTTCCTGAATGCTTTTGTGCTGTTGCCCGCTTGCTTGTACTGCAGGACTTTCCTCCTGGAGAATATAAGCTTCCTGCTGATGGAGACCTATCTGATCATCTGTGTCACCAGGGCCACCAATGAATGCACATGTGCTGAGTGAAAGGAGTGTTTTGGACAAGGCGGGGCCAGCCTTGGCTGAAGTGGCCCGACACCAAGAGGCCTGCTGCCGCCGCCCCCACCCACCGAGGTCAACATCCTCTGCACGAGGCCACTGGGAGTAGGGCACGTTCTTGCAGAAGGCTTCCAGGATCTTCTCCTTCACCTGCGTCAGTGTGTCGGTGTCCATGGCCCGCACGCTCAGTGAGTCCATGCCGCAGCCCTGGAAGGACACGTTCAGGTTCTGCAGGAGGGAGGGTGGGACAGAGTCAGTGAGCTGCTGCCGTGGCTTAGCTGGAGCCCAGGGGGCTGCGTCAAGGAGGAGGCTGACTGGCCTGGCCTGCGGACCCTCCCAGCCCCTTCCCCCTCACCCGGGGCTTGGCCTCGATGTTCTCCCGCAGCAGCCACTCCTCATTGAGCGTGTAGCGGGCCTTGCCAGTGATGGCGTCGATGGAGCCCTTGTTGATCTGCTGTTTGATGGCACACAGGAGCAGGAAGAACGGCTCCCCCACTGTCTCCTGGGTGGGCATGGGGCTGTCAGGGGCCAAGGCTCAGCCCCTCACTGCCTCCCAGCAAATGCCTTCACTACAGCCTTCCTCATCATCCCATGGTTACCTGTTTAACATCCTCCTTTTGAATTGGACTCTGGTGTCAATACTACACCCCTACGGTGTCTCCTCAGACTCTAAGCTCCTGTTTATTAAACATTACCACTATGGTCAAGTCCATTCGTTTCATCAACCCAGCAACCCCTCCAGGAATGAGGTATTGTCCTCTGTGCAGCCGACAATACCAAGGTTCAGAGAGGGCAAGCAATTGCCCAGGGTCACTCAGCCTGGGAAGTGGTAGAGCTGGACTTGAACTCTGGGCCAGCTGACTGCCAAGCCCATGACTCTTTCTACCAAGTGGTTGAACCAGAACACAGATGTGGCCTTGACCCAGATGACGGTCTGATGACTGTGGAGAGTCTCAGGCCAAATCAGGGCTCCACACTCTGCTAATGCCCATCTCCCAATGTCAAAAGTGCACCTCGCCAGAAAGGGGCTCAGCCACCACCCACAGACGCAAGCTGATTCTCACAATCACTGTTTAGCTAACGAGCCGGGTGTTCCACTGGGGTGGGTATCCAAGTAAAAATGGTGAGTTGATTTAAAGAACAAATTGAGTATATAATAGTATTAGGCAGATCTGGCAAAGATTACGAAAGCGGAGTGCCAGCCCTATTCCTGATCCAATTCTCCAGGTCTAGCACTTAGCACTGGGAGCCACTAATGCCCTATTTTCTAGAGGGAGAAACAAGCCTTGAGGGGAAGGCCTGGTTGCGGCCAGCGCAACTAGGTCCACAGCCCATGGGAGGTTACGGTGCCCCTGAGGCCCAGCCTCTATTCTTCCCCCTTTCTCCAGGAGGCAAGGCCCACAGAGGGCAGTGACTTGCCCATATCACACAGCTGGGTTGTGCCAAAGACTGGACTCAAACCCAGGATATCGGAGGCCCTGGTTCTGGGCTCCAGCCAGACCTTTGCCTTTCTTCTGCAATTCTCAGGTGACCCTCCAGCCTTTGCCACCATAGGACAGCTGGATAATGGTACAAGACCAGGGCCAAGCAACTCCTATTGTGTGAAAAGGGCTTATAGGTGTCCTTCTGGCAGAACAGAAGGTCCTGACCACCTGGTCCCACTGCCCTTTCCAGTCTTCTCTCTCATCAGAAAGGTCTGCTGGACTTTCTTGTCCCTTTCATTAGCCCCTCTCCTCCCAGCCTTTGCCTGAGGCCTGGTGCACCCTCCCCATTCAGCTCTGTAGCTGGTTTATTCCTGCTAAGCCCTCAGGTCACCTGCTCCAGGAAGCCACCTGAGCCCAGCAGCCAGGTCGGAGGCCTCACTGGGTTGATATCTGCTGTGTAGCCTTTATCACTCTTTGTTTTAATTTGTTTATACATCTGTCCCGTATGCCCAGGAGAACTCAAGGACTGGGCTGGGGTCTGATTTATCCCCTGAATTCAGGACATTGGTCCAAGGCCACACCAGGGAGCATTAAATGACTGAGAAAACAATGTCCAGGGACAAGGCCCCCAACACATCTTTTCTGCTCCAAGCATGCTCTGAGCCCTTGCAGAGAGTGGGCCCAGCCTCCTCTGGCCTCAGTTTCCCCATCTGTGTAATGGGTCCTATGGTCCTGCCCCTGCCCCCAGACCCTCCTTCCACATCTGCAGAAAATGTGACAAGCCCTCCTGGCAGTCAGCCTGAAGATCTGACATCAGATCTACCAGGATACAGCTGAGGAGGTGGTGGCCGCTGCTGTTACTGGGATCCATCTCCCGCCCAGCGCCTCACCCGCAGACAGCTGTACATGCAGATGGACATCCAGTTGGTCAGCATCTTCTCCACCACGGACTCTGTGCGCCGCAGCATGAGCTTGGGGTTCTTGGCAGCAGAGGCGTCGATGAGGTCCACCAGCAGCTCCTTCATGATGCTGGTGTAGTACTCCAGCTTGCCGTGGAGCGCGATTGTCAGCAGGGATGCCAGGCTGCACCTGCGGGTGGCATGGTGGGCATCAGCACCTGTAGTCCCAGGGCCTCAGTGCTGCCCTGTCCCTGGACCCAGGGACCCCAGGTGTGCCTGTGTGGGTGGCTCCTACAGACAGGGTGAGTGGGGTTGGAGAAGGGACCACTGTAGCTAACATCGACAGTGACCACTGTGCCCCATGAGCCCATATCTTAGGCCCAGGAAGGGAAGGAATGAGATATGGGGGTAGCTTAGGACACCCAGAGCCCCAGGACCTGATGCTCTGCAGCCTTGGACAGGCTGCTCTTCCCTCAGCCCACTCCAAGTCCCTTGCAGCCTGACCTGTCGCGCACCGCAAAGTCCTTCTGCTGTTCCAGTGCATGGACGAAGATGATGAGGAAGTGCTTGTTGTTGAGCAGTGAGGAGAACAGGCTGATACCCTCTTCCATGTTGGGCCGGCAGCTCTCAGGAATCTGCAGAAGCAATTGGTGATGACCCAGTGCCCCTGCCTGGCCTAGGACCCAGTGGTTATGGTACCATGAAAGGCTGCTTATATGCCTCGTGGGATGGGGAACTCACTGCCTTCCAGTGTGGATGCCTCCTAACTCCCTATGACTGGGAACAATGGGAGTTGAGTTGAAAAACGGGGCCTTGCAGAGGGTGAGTATTTCAAGAGATAACCCAGCATTCCAGGGCGGGAGACTCTCACCTTCCAATCTCCAAGTGGCAGGTGTGTGGAGTGTGCAGGCGGACCCAACCCTCTGTCCTCTCAACCTGGCCTGGGGGGTCAGTACTTACAACAGCCTGAATGGCTGCTTGAACTCCCCCTGGGATGGAGGGCTCAGTACCTTATAATCATAGATGACTCCCAGCTCTCCAAGATTGGAATTAATGGATTAGATGATCTGGGAAGGGGGACCTGGGGTGGGTAGGGTTGTCTGAAACAGCCCACACCGTGTATGTATGGGGGGTACTCACCTTCCACTCTCCCAGCAGTGGGTGGGTCTCCTGCACCGGGGAGCTGCCCTGGGAGTTGCGGGTCTGGGAGGGCAGTACATAGCTCTCTTCGTAGAGGGAAGAACACTGTAGAGGCAGACCCCTGGCGTCTCAGCAGGGCGGAGGCCCCCCCTGCCTGGCATGCAAGGGTTGCTCACAAACTGAAAAGGGCACTGGCCTTGGCTGGCCCAGTGGGACCCTGCTGGGGGAAACTGACACAGAAATAACCTCATGTAAAGAATAAGAGGTAGAGGGCCAGGCCCGGAGGCCCTGGGAGTCCACAGGAGTGGGGAGGGCGTCCCAGTAGACTCCCTGGAGGGGTCACAGGCAAAGGAAGCAGCATGAGCTGGGGGGTGGGCAATGCAAGAGGTCGTGAGGCTTAGGGGGATGCAAAAGCAGCTCAGTGTGCCGTGTGGGGAACTGAGGTAGAGAGGCTGCTAAGAACCACACAGGTAAGGGCTGCCATGGGAGTCTGAGCTTCATCCTGAGGCTGAGAAGAGCCACTGGGGCTTGTAACAGTCAGACATGGACTTGCTTTGCTTGCTACAGGGGAATGATGTGGCTGGGACAAGGGGGGTGCTGGTCACTGGCACAAATGCCTAGACAGGCCAGGGGAGTGGCGGAAGAGGGCAGTGGCCCGAAGAGGTGTGGGGGGCATGGAAGGGATGGGGTGGAATCTAGAGAACAGGAGGAGGGGTGTAGAGACCAAGAGAAGCCCGGCTGGGAAGGGTCCCAGAGATGAGAAAGGCTGGCCAGGTAGCCTTGGCCACCCCTGTGCCCTTCAGCAAGGGAGAGGCAGGCCCAGCACCCCAGGAGAGCGGGGCCAGCCATTGGCTTCACAGTTAAACATCAAATTAGCTGAGAATGAAAACGGGGGAGAAACTGGGGTGCCCTTCCCTTGGCCATCCAGGGCAGGTGGCCAGGACTGCTGTGGACAGCTGTGCGGGTTTTACACTGCTCAACAGGCTCTCTGGGCTGGCAGGGTCCAGGCTGACCTTGGGGAAGAAGGTTCGGGTCACGAAGTGCTTATACTCCAGGAAGGGGATGCCCTGGCTGCGGTTCAGTTCCTTGGTCAAGTCTGTCATATCCGTCTGCAGCTCGGCAAAGCCTGGTGGATACGCAGGCAGTGTGAGCAGATGAGAGCCCACCCCTCAGACGGGAAAGCCGAGGCCAGCCTGACGGTCCCCACCCACTACCTTTGCGGATTTCCTCACGGATCTGAGATTCCATCTCCTCCATCTGCAGCAGGGTCTTCTGCCAGTAGCGCTCTGCACGGCGGCTCTTGGTACAGAAGACAAACAGCGCTGTGGGCAATGGAGAGGGGTCAGGCCTTGAAAGCCCTGTGGAAAGCCTTTATTGGCACCTGCTGTATGCAGGGCTGGGGCCTAGAGGAAGAGGCTCTGCTCACTGCCTTGGCTCCAGCTCCTCCAGGCAGAGTGTGGAGTGGGGACCAGGCACCCTCAGCCCCGCGGTCCCCCTCCCAGGGCACCAAGCCCCTCCAGGGCAGAGGGCACAGAAAAATGGCCAGCAAAGCACCCCTTGACGACCAGCTCTTAGAAAAAGACGTGTGTGTGTAACACAGTGGTTAAGAGTGGCTTTTTCTGGCTCAGCTCCTGTAGCTCAAGTGGCAAAGGTGCCAGCCACATACATCAGAGCTGGCGGGTTCAAATCCAGCCTGGGCCTGACAAAGAACAATGACAACTACAACCAAAAAATGGCCAGGTATTGTGGTGGGCACCTGTAGTCCCAGCTACTTGGGAGGCCAAGGCAAGAGAATCACTTAAGCCCAGGAGTTGGAGATTGCTGTGAGCTGTGATACCATAGCACTTTATCCAGGGCAACAACTTGAGGCTCTGTCTCAAAAAAAAAAAAAAAAAAAAAAGAGTGGCTTTTTCTGAGGGAGAGAATTCTGAGTGATTTGTTTTCTTTCTGCTTTTTAGCATTTTCTGTTCCTTCTTCAATGACCAGGTGTTACTTGTGAATTAAGAAACTTTAAAAAGCATATTATGAAGCAATTTTACATTATAATCCTTTTCTGGGGCCAGGGGGAGGGTGCATATAAATATATATATATATATATAAATATATATATGATGTATAAAAATATTTTATATATACAGTATTTTTAGAAAAGAGACCAAAAATATATGAAAATACACAGGGTGTTAATGATGGTATTTTTCCCCTTTTATCTTCCAGTATTCTCTAAAATTTTTTCCTTGAATATATTCATTTTATTTAAATAGCTTTATTGAGCTAGAACACACGGATCACATAATCCATCCATTTAAAGTGTGCGACTCAATGGTTTGTAGTCCAGGGTGGCCATAAAGTTCTTGCTCAATTTAAAAGAGACAACTATTTCAAACTATTTTAAATTGCACAAAAACTTTATGGCCACCCTGTATATTCACAGAGCTGTACACAGATGCCACATCAATAACACAGAGATAACTATGTCCGCTATCTAATTTTAGAGCGTTTTATTGCCCCAAGAATACCCGCATCCATTAGGCAGTCACTGCCCCAGCCCCTCGAAACCACTAATCAGCTTCCGTCTCCATGGATTTGTCTATTCTGGACATGAAGATGGAATCTCACAACATGTAGCGGCTTCTTTCATTAGCATCCCATTTTCAAGGTTCATCAGGCCGGACAGGTATTAGCACTTCACTCCTTTCTATGGCTGGATAATGTTTCTGTGTACGGATATATCACGATTTATCCATTTAGTAGCTGATGGGCACTGGGGTTGTTTGGACCTCTTGGTTATTATAAATAACGATGTTATAAATAACAAGTGTGTGTGTGGACATGTTATAATTTCTCTCAAGCAGACCCCCTACAAGGGAAACGCTGAGTCATTGCCTAACTGTACGTTTAACATTTTGAGGAACTGTTTTCCAAAGCGGTCGTGCCATTCTCCATTCTCTCCAGCAGTGAAGGAGGGGTGCACCTTCTCTGCTACCTTGAGCATGTTACTGTATAACCATTATTTTAAGAGTGGTATTGCCCTCAGACATGTAGGTCAAGCTTCCCTGAACAACCCTCTCTTAAAGTGCCTTCAGTAGCTTCCTGCTGACTGGAGAACACGGTTCTAAATTCCTCTGCTTGGCATTCAGGGCCCATGGCCAGCACGTTCTTCTGACATCTACCATCTGCCAGCCATTGGTGCTGTCGCCAGGGTGCACCTGCCGCTGCCTCTGGGTTCCTCACCTGTTCCTACCTCCAAGCCTTTGTCTAAGTTGTACCCTCAGTTCACCTTGACCCCTCTTATCTGCTACTCTTCAGAGGGCCTAGGGAAAGGTGGGCAGGTCTGCCCTCCAAGGGTCCCAAGGGCAGGGCTCCTTACCCACCACGGAGAGCAGCAGCAGGACGCTACAGATGACGATGGACACGATGATGGCCGTCTCGCTGCCCCCCAGCTGCAGTGTGGCAATGGTCTGGTTAAAGTTTCCTACCTGGATCTGCACAGAGGTGGGAGAAGGGGGTTGAAGCTTTCACGGACTTACACCGTAGCCCTTCACCTAAGTTGCTGTGAGCTTTTCCCCCTCACTGGCCTTGGGAAAGTCATCTAACCTCTTTGAGCCTCAGATGCCACATCAATAACATAGAGCTAACCATGCCCACCTCCTGGGGACACTGTGAGGGCTACATGAGGTGATGCTCGTCAGGCCCTTGGCCTGGCACAGAACCGAGATGCTCGTCAGGCCCTTGGCCTGGCACAGAACCGAGAGTCAATGTGAGTGCTGTGATAGGCTGGAAGCAGCAGCAGAGGAGCCAGAAAAGGGCGGTTCATGGGGTCTGGATGCTGTCCCCGAGTATCTGTAGGGTTGCCCTGGGACCAGGGGGCAGCTGGGTGGGAGGACTCAGAGGGCAGGCATGGGACTGAGGTGTGGGCCAGCTGTCCTGGAGTGACATGTGTGTGTTCAGGGAGGGAGTGAGCTCCTCATCACAGGAGGTGTGCAAGTAGGTAAGCGCAGAACAGATCCCATTTTCTGGACCGACTCTGCTCCTGCTTCCCTCCTCTCCGAGCCTTTGCATGATGACTGGCAGCTCAGGCTGTAGGTGAGATACCAAGTGGGACAGGGGCAACTTCTTATGGTTTTTGAAAGTCTAGCCTCATCAGGCCCACATGGGCAGATCACTGAACTTTAGCAGGTCACTAAATTCTTGGGCCTCAGTTTCCTCATCTGTTAAGTGGGAATGAAAAGCTCTGCTTTGCCTCATTTGCCTAAGCTACTGGGTGTGCAAATGCTCAGTGAGTTCTGGTCTGGGGGCCAGGTCCACCTCCACCTCCAACATCCTGTGCACTCACTGTGATGGGCAGCTGCCCCTCGGTGGCTCCCAGGGACTCGTTGACTGAGCAGTGGATGACTCTATCCGAGACAATCTGGATGTCACAGGCCACTTGGCCAATCTTGACGCGGTACTCATGACTCTGGAGCCCCAGGCTGTCCTGCTCCTTCTGTGGGTGCAGAGGGGGGCACTCGGAGATGCTCACCAAGCCAGCCGCACCCACCGCTTACTCCCATCTGCCCGGCACCTGCTGCGCTCACATGGATGACCAGGGTGAGAGGCTCCCCGGGGTGGTGCTTGATCCACTTCTCCCTCTTGGCTGTGGAGAACTGCGGGTTGGGGAGGTAGTCCAGGCGGAACCTGCTGCCCCGCTGCGCCTCCTCAGGTTCCAGCAGCTCCTCGGCCACAGCCACCTCGTCTGCATAGGCCCGGCCATTGATGAAGAAGTCCACAGGTGCTGACGCATTGCTCAGGGCCCCAGGAGATGGGCAAGTGATGAGGGTGGAGTTGAGAACCTTGCAGAGCTGGTGTGGGAGGGCCCGGGACCAAGGCCAGGACACAGGATGGACAGGATAGAGAAATGGGAGCATGAGGTTTACGGAGACACAGAGAGAAAGAGGGGCAGGGAGAGACCCACGACAGAAAGACAGAGACCAGGAGACGCAGAGAGCGACAGGGGGTACACAGATGTCACCGAGGAGGCCTGGCCAGTCAGGGCCCCCGCCCACCTCCCACCTGCCGGTCCCGTCCCCCTCACCGTGGGCTCCCGGCCAATGTGGTGTACGGCCATGGACACATTCTGCACCATGTGGAAACGCTCACCAGCCACCGTGATGGTCCTGCCACCGCTGTGGGGTGCAGCAAAACCCATCAGCTCACCCGCTGCTCCAGAGATCCAGGCCTGGCCAGTGGGGATGGACGGGGTCTGGGCCTCACCTGACAGGGCTGCGGCGGGGACTGATGGCCGTGATGACCGGGTTCTGCATGTACCAGAAGGTGAGGTTGCCGTGCACACAGCCCCGGTGCTCGAAGCGCACGCAAACGGGTACGGCGGCTGGCAGGGCCCCCGCAGGCATGGTGCAGGTGATGCTGCTGTCCCTGCGCCTGTGGGGGTAGTGGGCGTTGTCGGCGGGGGGCCCCTCCTGCTGCCACCCACTGCCGATGCCCCCACACCCCAGGGCACAGGCCCACGTGCTTGGCCCAGGTTCAAGGCCTCCTTGCCTGGTCCCAACTTCATCTCTGCTCCCTTTAACAGAGCCCTCAAGCACTTTTCTCCCAATCCTGGGCCCACGGAGGTTTGTATTTCCTATGGGTGTGTCCACCTTCCCCTTGAGGGCTACGTTGGGCTCTTCTTGGTGTCCCCAGCTATGCCCATCCATGGGGCCTAATGGCACACGGTAAGTACATAATAAAAACAACAGTATTCCGCCAAGAGGCTCCAGACAATAACCCTGCCATTAACCACTCCCCTGGGCCAGACAGAGGCTCCCAGAGTGTACAGCGTCATTTCACTCAGCTGTCACTTATGGAGCACCTGGGGCATGCCGGGCACTGAGCACTGTCCACAACTCACTGGGACTGTTCTTACCAGAGGAAACTGAGACTCAGAGAAGGGAGGGGCTTGCCTAAGGGGACACAGCCAGTGAAGACCTGGGTGATACTTGGTACAAGGATGTTGCCCAAGCCCGCCAGCCCACCAACCCTGTGGGATTCTCTGGGCCTGGCCCAGGCCTTACATGAGCTCTGTGCAGGGGTCTGTGCCATTGACTAGGACCTGGAGCTCCGAGCCCACATGGAGGTCACTCCCGTGGATGGTGATCCTGGTGCCGCCTGCCTGGGGGCCCATGGCAGGCTCCAGGGAGTGGACCAGGGGCAGCTGTGGGGAGGAAGGCAGCAATTAGGCCTCGGCCAGGCTGCAGGGGTATGGGTGGGGCCTGGGCCAGACGGCAGGGTGCAGCCCCCCTTACCACGTAGGAGAAGCGCTCCCGAGACCTGCCCTCCTTGGAGGCGTTCACTGTCACCACATCTGAAAACAGCCCTGGGGCTGGCCCTGTGGCACACACGATCCTGAGAGGAGGCAGCTATGGTCAGCAGGAGCAGGCAGTGGCTTCTGGGGACCCTCAAGGGCCACCCTGGTGCCAGGCTCAGGAGCTCACCTCCTACCCCACGTGTTTCCTATAGTTCTACAGTTGTAAGCCAAGAGGTGGGGGACGAGATGGCCTCTGACCATGAGCTGATTACTGGGCTGGCAGACCGACGGTCTCATCTACAAGCCTGAGCTAGGGCTGCCCAAAAGGAACCCCAACTCCCTTCCTGCTCACAAACATTTCCTGGGACCCCTCTGGGACAGATCCAATAGCTGCAAACCCAGATCTTTACACAAGGCTGGTCGCCCCCAAGTTTTAGCTGCAAATACTTCCATCAGAGGAAGGCTTATATGGAAGGAAGGGCCGCTAGGGGCACATGGGGGTGGGGGCTTCCCAGAGGAGTGGGCATTGGAGCCCAATCAGGAAAGATAAAAAGGACAGTCCCAAGCAGAACAGGGCTGGATGAGTGGTAAAAACAGCCTGCGCAAAGTCCAGAGGCCCCAATGACAGAGGCTCCCAGTTTGGGGAGAGGGTGGGGGCTGGGGCACTGATGCTACTCACTCCTCGGACACCATGTATCTGTCGGCCAGTGGCTCACAGGCCACGCTGCCAATCCACACACCATGGGCCACATCACTGAGTCGCCTGCCCAGGTTCCTGCCACGGATGGTCAGCAGGGTCCCTCCATCCAGGGGGCCACTCAAGGGCTCAATCTGCCAGGTGACCAGAGAAGGGCGTATGGGTTCTGAGGCTGGAGGCTTGCAGGCTTCCCTTCCCACGGTCACAGGCAGCCAGGGAGGTGCAGGGAGGGCTGGGACAGCAAGTCACTCGGCCGACAGGATATGCCTGTGTTACTGAGCTCATAGGGGTCTGGGGATGCCACTCGGGGGACACTGAGGGCTGCTCCCAGTGGCCATGTCTAACCACAGGACCCTGTGTCCCCGCCAGAGCTGACCAGGCATGAGGTAGGCATCTGCCCCAGGCTGAGACAACCAGAATACTTCTTGGATGATTTTCTTAATTAAAACAGAAGCTTAGGAGTTATTAGTGGCCTCAATTACTTCACTATAAAAGCTAGTGATACTCAGCCCCGGAGTCTCCTCCACCCACATTTCTGATGCCCCGTCCGTGACTTTTCTCCGCAGTGCTCATTACCTTCTATGTAAGATACAACTGACTCCTTTCCTTGTTCGCTGTGCCTGCCTCCCCCACCGCAGCCCCACTCCATGAGCCAGGGCACTTTGTTTGACACCACAGGCATGTACCTGTGGGGGTACCTGCCTGTGGACATGTGTGCCCATGAGACCCTGAGGATGTGAGACCTGCGTGCAGTAATGAGTGTGTGCCCAGACGGGGGTGTGGGTTCAAGGGGCCTTCATGGGGTGTGCTTACCTCACGGATCTCTGGGGCAGGGCAGGCACCAGGCAGGGGCTGCATGGGGCCCCGCAGGCGGCAGCCATCACTCCACATGCACAGATGACCCTGGTCCTCACGGCCCAGGCACTGGGAACAGTCGGGGCTGCCCATGGCGCAGTTGTAGACCACAACTAGGGGAGACACGGGGCAACACGGGTCAGCCCAACTCTGTGGCATGGGCCCCCATTACCATTGTCTCTTCCACTTCACTGACTATCCAGGGGGCTGCACCCTGTCACTATGGTGTCCCCCACAGAGGCAGGTCCTGGTTCTGAAGGTCAGGACTCTGAGATTGTCAGCACCTTCTGCAAAGCCCTGTGTGTCCACAGCCTCGTTAATCCCCTCTCTCCACAGGAATGTGAGAGCTAGTGATTCCATCAGGTGCAAGCTATTAATCAGACCCATTTTAGAGAGAAGAGACTGAGGCTCAGAGAGGCATGACTTGCCCAGGCTCACACAGCAGGTGAGCAGCAGAGCAGGGATTCACACCAGGCCTTGGTGGTCTGATTACCTCACAGGGGGGCTCTGGAATGTTGAGGAGCCCCTGAGCAGTACAAGTTTTGAGGACTTCGGGACCTCAAACTCTTGAATGGCCCAAGAAGGAGGGCAGAGAAGGCCCTTCAGTGTCTCAGGTGTACAGGAATGTTCTGGGCCTCTCTGTGGCCTTTTTTTTTTTTTTTAGACAGAGTCTCACTCTGTCACCCTAGGGTTGAGTGCTGTGGCATCATCATAGCTCACAGCAACCTCAAATGCTTGGGCTCAAGTGAGCCTCCTGCCTCAGCCTCTGAGTAGATGGGACTACAGGTGCCCAACACAACACCTGGCTAGTTTTTCTATTATTTATTTATTTATTTTTTAGTAGAGTCAAACTCCTGAGCTCAAGTGAGCTATCCACCTCAGCCTCCCAGAGTGCTAGGATTACTGGCGTGGGCCACCATGTCTGGCTTCTGTGGTCTTAATAGGGGGAATCTGGAGGCCCCCAGGCCCACCAGGAATGTCTAAGATTCCCTACAGTCAGATGGACCCCCAGAGGGTTGATTCAAGACATGGTACCAGTGACAGCACCAACCACCACTTGGGGGTACAAACTACACCAGACACTATTCTCAAGGCTGGCGTGCATCAGCTCATCAAATCCCCACCAGGCCCTCCGTAAAGTGACAGTGCCCTTCTCTCACATGAGACACAGAGAGCTAAGACTTAGTGAGCTGCCGAAATTGCACAGGCATTGGTGTGGAGATGACTGAGGGCCTCGTGGTGCCTGGTGGAAAGGTAGGGCTGAGACCCAAGTCTGCTTGTGTGCTGGGGAACCCCAGGGTAAGTCCTGGGACCGTGTGGCAACCAGCAAAATGACTCCCCCGAGGCTGAGCCCCTCCCTCTGTGCTGAGTCCGGTGTGGCCATGTGTAGTGGGTGGATGTGCCCCCACCTGTCATGGGGTCAGGGCTGTCCAGGAATCGGGCTGGCCACCCCTTTAGTTGTAGGCTGAGTGGAAACACCTGGCTCTTCTGGGCTGTGTGCAGCTGCAAAAGCATAGGAAAGAGCGTGAGGGACCTGGGTGGTGTCCGGGTCTCTGCGGGGGTGAGGCGGGTCATGGAGACAGGTGAGGGCAAGGCTATTGGGACGGACAACCAAAGGGCAAGGTGGATGGGGTGGGGAGGAAGGGATACAGTGTCTGAACTTGGGCAGGCCACTCACTGGAGCCTCCCTCTCACATGGAGCCACACCACTCACCACCACTTGGTTGCAGCGTACAACAGATTCATTTTCCCATACAGCCTCGAAGATCTCCTCCAGCCCAAAGCTACACTCTAGGGCTGAACCCTGCAGGAAACAGGGAGGAGAAAGGGGTTTTGGAGAGAGCCAAGCCTGCACACACTGCCCTCTACAACTGCTAGCACTTCACAGACTGCTGCCCTAAAAAGTGGGCTTGGGTCTAATGAGCCTTTGCCTGGGCCATGCCATCCCCTAGAATTCTCTTCCTGCCATCATGCCCAGGCCTGAGGGAGGCAAGGGGTGAACAAGCACCTAGAACTTTGGCCTTGTGCTCTCTGTGCCACTAAAAAGCCTCTCAGCCAGGCGCGATGGTTCATGCCTGTGGTCCTAGCACTTTGGGTGGCGAAGATGGATCACTTGAGCCAGGAATTAGAGGCTGCAGTGAGCTACAATATGCCACTGTACTCCAGCCTGGGCAACAGAGCGAGATCCTGTCTCAGAGAAAGAAAAAACAGCCTCTCCAATATCCCACAGTGGCCTAAACCAGAGCCTTCCCACCTCTATGCTACAAGGCCCTGGCCCAGACAAACCCGACACTCTTCAACACAGCACAGACTCTCCTGCCCCCAGCCCTTGCCCAAACACCCTCCTCCCCCTGAACAACCCATCTCCCTTTTTACCATCCAGCAAAACTCAACACAACTATCAAAATCCAGTTCAAATGTCCCACGCGCCAAAGCCTTCCCAGGTGCTCTCCTCCACAGAGTACCCCTCATTTGATGAAGTGTTCATTCATTCAGCAGTGACTATTTGGGTGTGTGCTGGGGACTCTGTGAAACTCCTAAGGCCTTCCCCCAGCTGTGTCAGGCCCCACGCTCAGCCCCTTGCCCCGGTTCTGTTTATACCTGTCTCCTAAGCCAGTGGGAAAGGCCCCTCTGATACCCACCTCCAAGGGCAGCAGAAAGCAGGTGGAAAAGCTCAGGTTCTACCTTACTCGGCCTGGATTCAAATCCCACCTCAGCTAGTTCGTAGCTATGTGATGTTATGCAAGTTGTTCTCTCTGAGCCTTAGTTTTCCTTAACTGTACAAATGGAATAGGCTTCCCTGCCTTGCAGGGTTGCTGGGGAAACTAGAGATTGTGCATCTTGGTGAGCTGCACACTGTAGGTGCCTAATATGTGCTTGCTATTATTAGTATGCAGGAGGTGTTCAATAGATGTTTGTTGAATGAAAAAACAGGGTTCAATTCCCCAGTCTCATCTTGCTGTCTCAGGAACAGCATCAGTACTGTGTTTCCCTGAAAATAAGACCTACCCAAAAAATAAGCCCTAGCAAGATTTCTATGCATTTGTTAAATATAAGCCCTACACCAATAATAAGACCTAGTGATGGGTGTGATCTGCATAGCCATGCCATGCATTTCAGCACAGAGAGGAAGACATCCCCTGAAAATAAGCCCTCGTGTGTCTTCCTAAGAAAAAATAAATATAAGACAGTGTCTTATTTTCGGGGAAACACAGTACATATTTGCAGAGTGAACGAACCCGAGCTTCATGTATTAAGCTAAGGCCCCAGCCAGCTGCATGACAGGCACCCTGTTTATGTGCCTGACAGTGACAGATGTGACACCCTAAGGAGAAAGCAAGTCAATCTTCCCCTTTCTGGGGCCCCACCCAGGAAGCTCATATAGGAAGGCGGCTGATGACCAGACCAAAGGCCCATTTTATCCCCTGATCTGGAAGAGGGTGCATCGTCTGAGTCCTTGGCTGTTTAGGGATGGCAGATCCAGCCTATCCTAGGGTTCAGGGTGTAGGTCAGCAAACAGGGTTGCTGCAGAGCCCAGGCTCTACTCCCAGGCTTGTCCTCAATGTTCCAGAAGCAGGTCTGGGGGCAGCAGGGCAGGAGGGCAGGAGGGCAGGAGGGCAGGAAGCCCTGCAGCCCAGTGACAGTAGACTTGCCCCGTGACACAGCTGGAAGGAATCAGCTGGGACTCAGAGCAGTGCTTGGGCCTCCCTATTCCAGGCTCCTGTAGCTCAGGGGGGCAACTGCCCTTCCAACATGCCCAGACCCCTTGAAGGGTGGGGCTTGAGGGCAGAGGACAGGCTCCTCCCTGGCCCTCCCAAGGCCCCAGCCCCTGCCATGAGGCTTCACGATATATCCCAGATGCCTGGCACGTGGCCCCCACGTGTGACAGCCCTCTGGGCCTCAGCTCCTGTGTGGGAGCGACAGATGGTGAGTCCCTGGGAGCTGGGGAGGGGTGGCTGGCTCACTTCCAGATAGCGTCAACGTGAAAGCTTCCCACCCAGCACGCTCCTCGAGAAGGGGCCCAGAAAGGGGCTGTGTGCCATCCCCCCAGCCTGATGGGGGACAGAGCTGGGTGCAGGGAAGAGCACTGGGTTGGCAGTCAAGGATGAGCGCAGTCCAGTCCACATTGCATGACCCAGGCTGCATGACCAGCATCACACACTCCCTATCCCGGGCCTTACTGTCTCCTGTTGGACAACGGGGGACAGGGTGGAAAGGGGCTCTCTGGTCATTCTCCAGGAAGACACAGAAGCCACCAACTGCATAGGCAGGCTTGCCTGGGGGAAGGCAGGGCAGGTCCCAGCATCCACCCCTGGGGCACTGGCCAGGCCGTAGCAGCTGTGGGCCTGGCCCTTGTCACCACTCCCCTTTTCCCAGCCTTGTGCAACCAGAGCGGGGCTTTCTCACACGGAACTTAGAAACTCAGAGAAAGAACAGCAAAGCCCACACAGGCGCCAAAGCATCAGTTGTCAGCCCAGAGCAGGGTCACGATCACAGACCTGAGGGACAGTTGGTCTGCATGCTCCCAGCCTCCTCCCAGCCCACCCCAGTCTGTCCCGGCCTCTACTTACTTGGAAAAAGGCAGCGTTGGCCAGAGGCACCAGGATGTCCTGGGAGCCGCCAGTGGGTACGGGTGCCAGGGGTGAAGGCAGGGTCTGGGGGCAGTCCTGGGGTCTCTGTGGTGGAAACAAGAGGAGGGTCATGCACATACAGGGGTGTTTCAGAGAAGAGGCAGGAAGATTCACTGCGCCCATCCTGCCCCATGCCATCTGGCCTCCCTGGGAGGCACCAGGCAGGCTGGGTGGTAAGAAAACATTCATGACAAAGTCTCCACAGGGCCTATGTTCAGGCCACCTCACACTGCCTCGTTTGATCCTCATGGAGACCCTAGGGAAGATATAAGCCCAGTTATTAGTGAGGAAACTGAGGCAGAGACAAAATTACCTGCCCACTGGTGAAGCCAGATTCCTCTGTGACTGCTCCCTGGCCTCAGAGAGGCTGAGTTCAAAGCCCAGCTCTCCTCCCTGTCCCAACTGTAGGACAAGGGGTGGCGCCTGCTCTCTGAGACTCCACCCAGGTGTGAAACTCCTATTTGCAAACTGACATGAGTTAAGCAATTCAGAAGAGAAACCCTAGGCTTCTGAACAGCCCATGAAAAATAGCGGCCATGAAGACTAGAATTTCCAGGAGGACAATTTTTCTTATTTTTTTTAGAGATGGGATCTTGTTCTATTGCCCAGGCTGGAGTGAAGTGGCATTGTCACAGCTCCCAGCAAACTCAAACTCCTGCGGTCAAAGAATCCTCCTGCCTCACTCTCCCCACCACCCCCCAGTAGCTGGGACTATAGGCATGTACCATCATGCCCAGCTAATTCTTTTTTACAAAATATTTTGTAGAGGCCAGGCGCAGTGACTCATGTCTGTAATTCTAGCACTCTGAGAAGCTGAGGTGGATGGATTGCCTAAGCTCACAGGTTTGAGACCAGCCTGAACCAAAGCCAGAGTGAGACCTCATCTCTAAAAATAGCTGGGTGTTGTGGCAGGTGCCTGTAGTCCCAGCTACTTGGGAGGCTGCGACAGAGAATCACTTAAGCCCAAGAGTTTGAGGTTGCTGTGAGCTGTGATGCCTTTGCACTCTACACAGTGTGACAAAGTGAGACTTATCTCAAAAAAAAAGAACTGGGCAGCACCTGTGGTTCAGTGAGTAGGGCGCTGGTCCCATATACCAAGGGTGGCGAGTTCAAACCCGGCCCCAGCCAAACTGCAGCAAAAAATAACCGGGCATTGTGGTGGACGCTTATAGTCCCAGCTACCTGGGAGGCTGAGGCAGGAGAATCACCTAAACCCAGGAGTTGGAGGTTGTTGTGAGCTGTGACTCCATAGAACTCTACCAAGGGCAATAAAGTGAGACTATGTCTCTTAAAAAAAAAAAAAAAACCTTTACCCCTCCCCCCCAGTAAAAAAAAATTGTAGAGACAGAGTCTTAATATGTTGCCCAAACTGGTCTCGAACTCCTGGCCTCAGCGATCCTCCAACCTCAGCCTCCCAAAGTGCTGGGGTTACAGGCATGAACCATCATGCCCAGCCCAGGAGAACAATTTAAAAGGGCCCTGGTACCACTAGGCTCAAGGGGACACCCCTCCCTCTGCCCAGTATGTGTCACAGACTCCGGGTGAAGGTGTTGTTCCCCAGATACTCCGAAGAAGGCCCTGGGTTCTGGGCAGCATAGCGGGTGACAGGTCATTGTCCCCTTTGTTGGAGGTGGAGTCTCTACGGCCCAGCAGAGCAGTGGCTGCTTCATGGAAGGAAGGAAGGAGGGAGGGTGAGGAGTGAAGCAAGAAAGAAGGAGGAGGGGAGGGAGGATGGGAAGACTGAAGAGGAGGGAGGAAAGAGAGAAGGGAAAAAGGGAGGAGGGACAGAGGGAGGGGAGGTCCTGGGGTTCAAAAGGGTGAGGGCTGCAGAGGGCAGAGGGCAGGGTTGGGTTCTGAAGCCCCTCACGTCTCACTCCAGGGTTCCTCTGGGCCTGTGCCCTGCTGCCGGAGACTGGAGGCCTGATTTGGGGACTGCAGGCCTGATTTGGGGACTGCTGTCTCTCAGCTCCTAGGCGCCATGCCCCATTATGCAGAATAAGAAACTGAGGCCTGGGGGAGGGGGCGGGGCTGTGGCTGCCCTATCCACCTGGACCTGCCCTCAGTGAGCCAGAGAGTCTGACCTGCTGGGACCATGAGTGAGGGCAGAATCGGGGACCCTGGAGCAGCCACACCCACACCCATACCAAGGAGCCCAGCAGGGACTCTCCAGCGCAGGGGCTTCCTGCTCTGTGCTCCTCCTGCCCAAGTCAGGCTAGGGAAGTGTTTGGGTTAGAATCAGGCCAGGAAGCAAAGGCACCCAGTGGGCCATGTGTGTCCCCTTGAAGTCACCCAGCCAGGGCCAAGGGCCTCAGAACAAACTTTGGGACCTTCCTAGGATCTTTTTTCTCTATCTAGATCAGACAGGGAGCGCCTTGCAGGCAGGACAGAGACCTCTCAGGGGACCACAGGACAAAACCAGACCTCAAGGGATGCCAATGCCAAAAATAATAAATGATGCTGAAGCAAATACTCGCAGCTGCAGCAGCTCCCACGGCACAGAATTAGTTCACAGCATCTCCTCCCAGGTGGATGCTATTGTCACACCCATTTTGCAGGCCAAGGAGCTGAAGCCCAGGGAAGCGCCGTGTTGTGCCCATGGTGGGATGAGCAGCACAGGAAAGCTGTGGTCGTCCAGTTTGCTGGCCACAGGACACGGTGTGAGTTTCCTGGGGGACAGCACCCGGTGCAGACCACAGGGGCCTTGACTGAAGAGGCCTGGCTGGGCCTCCGAGCTGGCCCCAAGGGTGGGGTGGTAGGAGCTGGTGTCCGGCTCACTGTGTGAACACACAGGTGCTGCCCCTCTGGGCCTCCGTGTTTTCACCTACAGGATGGAGCTATTCAGGGAGAAACCTCTCGATAGAGCCATCCCAGGCTCCTTGCAGGCCCCAGGCTGCTGTCCTATGCTGTCCTGTGGGAAAGCCCCATGGAATCCTAGGGACTAGAACCCACATGTTTCCAATCAGTTTTCACAGATGCTGCCAGGTCTGCTTCGCAGCTGGCTGGGGGCCCAGCATCTCCATCCTCCTGGCATCCTCCCTCCCATGGGTAGGTGGCTGAGTGCAGGGGCGGGGGGGGGTGAGGGTTGGGGCGGGAGGAATGAATAATAATAGGGCCATCCCTGAGTGCCATCCTACTCCCTGTGACCACTTGTCACCCATGGCCACTTGGATGCTTGCATCCACCCTAGATATCTGTGCCCTCCTGTGGTTCTTGCCCCTCATCTCACCCCGGGGCGTCGGCTACGCCTCCATGGAGCCAGCTGGTGAGGCTGTCGGCTGCCACCATTTGCTAAGTGTGTCTGCCTTGCCTTGGGAGAACCTCTCCCCCACAGGCCTGCAGTTTGGGAAGACTGACCTGACTCCCCATCCGCAGGGACAGGCAGGTGCCCAGGGCCACCCTGGCCTCAGAAAATGGCTCAGGAAGCGTAAGTGACCCTAATTCAGCAACAAGCCTCAACTACAGGACTTCTGCAGGGCCAGTGAGAAAAAGAAGCTGTCTGGTTTCCTGGGGCTGGGGGGCGGGGGTGTCAGGAGCCAGCCTGGAGCTGCTGAGGCCATCTTGGTGCAGAGAGGGGAAGGTCTGCTGGAGCACAGAGCCCACCCAGAGGGGCGGGGGCCTTGCTGGCACTGTTGGAACCCCTGGATCCAGCAGTGCCTGATTCCACCTTGACTTTTCGCTCACAATTAATTCTGTGGGATTAAAACCAGTCTAGGCCAGGCTATTCCTGCTTGCCACCAAAGGATCTGGGACCCCTCCTATCCCAAGCCCAGCAATCAACACCCGAAAAGGGCAAGTGGCCACTCCCTTTGCTGGAACATGGGACAGGCCATGGCCTGCAGGCTCAGAAACCATGGCTGACTGGCTGTGCTCTGGGCAGGTTGGAGAAGGCAGAACAGGACAGGGACAGGGCCACAGTGAACCCTGATGTGGGCCCAGTACACATGGTTCACGGAGAGCCTCACCTGTCACCCAGCCAGAGCTCATGGAGAACAGAGTGCGGTGGGCATGGATCCCTCAAGGGCCAGCTGGGAAACTGAGGCTGGAGGAGTCCTTGCAGCTCTCAAATGTTCTCTCCCTGGCTTGAGGGGTGAGAGCTGGTGTCCCAATCCAGCAGAGCAGAGTGACCCAGGGACCCTGAATCTACCTGACCTGGTCCCTCCCTTCCTTTCTACACCGCATGGGCCTCCCCCATGTTCCTACTAAGCCACTCTCTGCACTGGCTTCCCTGGTATGGTTCACGCTGTGTCCTCCACCCAGGGACTCACCTCCTATCTACCCAGACCCTCATTGCTTGCAAGACCTAATGTCACACCACCTTACAGAAGCCACTTCAGGGAGGCTACATCCCCCAGGCCCCTGAAAATTGCGAGCACCCCCACTTCCTTCATGTGGGGACCATGAGGAACAGGGAAAGTGACAGGACACCCAGGTCCTAGCATCCCCCTTCCTGGGGCCACTTCTGCTCCCAGCTTCTGGGGGGTCCTGGTGGGTGAGAACTGCCAGCCCAGAAAGGCACGGCACCTCCTGGGTCAACTGGCACTTAACTAAATGTCCAGCTAAGCATCAGCTCAGGGCTTCCTCCAGGCCCAGGCAGAGGCCCCCTTTCCTGCTCCTTGATGATGGTCAGGCTCCCTTCATGCCCTACACCAGCTTCTGACCTGAAGAACTACAGACCTGGGGGACAGTGGTCTGGTGGGGGCTGCCACAAAAACGCCACCCAGCTGGGAGCTCCTAGGCACCTCTCAAGACTAGACAGAGAGGTCCCTTCTCAAGTGAAGTCCTTCCTGGCCAGCCCACCCAGAGTGGGCCATCAGCTCCCAAGGAGTGTGGTGGTACAATGTGCCAGGTACAGAGCTGGCACCTTACTGGTCTCCCAACTCTTGAGTCAAGCAACTCTCCCAAAGTGCCGTGATTACAGATGTGAGCCATTGAGCCTGGCCACATGCTCTTTCTCTACACAGGCTCAGTACTACCTTGATGTTTTTATCTTCCTTATTCTCTCTCCCCTACCAGCATGTCAGCTCCTCAAGGGACAGGGGGTCTATCTTGGTCTCTGATGTGTCCCGGAGTCTAGAACAGTGCTTGGTGCTCAGGATATCTGACAAATGACAGGATGAATGGATCTGGTGCAATTCCAGATCCCGACTCCGACCCTTGAGATGCCCCATTTTACAAATGGCGAAACAGAGGTATAGAGGGACTCAGCAGCTTGCTCAGGATGGCACAGCCACAACTCACTCCTGAGGGTCTGGGCTCCTGCTGGGACGGCAGGACCATGTCTAACTGGTTCCATCCTGGTGTTCTCAGGCACATAGAAGGCACTCTGCGCTCTGACTCAAAAGTGATGAGGCTGGGTCCCCTCGCCCTACCACCCCTCTGGGTGCTTCATTCTGACATACCTAAGTCCCTACCATGTCCCCAGCCCTAGGGCTGGGTTTTGGAAGGAAGAGATGTGATTGAGATGGAGTCCCCAAGGCAAAGTCAGGATTTCCTGACTGGGATCCTGGGGTCCAGGATAGTAGGTTGGGGCTCCCCTATGATTCAGCCACATGCCCACCACAGGGCTCTCCCCAGTGTCCGAAGCCCACATCATTGTGACTTTTTTTTTGCGACAGGGTCTAGCTTCAGGTAGAGTGCCCTGGGTAGAGTGCAGTGGTGTCATAATAGCTCACTCCAGTCTTAAACTCTTGGGCTTAAATGATCTTCCCACTTTGGCCTTCACGAGCATTACACCAGTGCATTACAGGCATGAGCCACGGAGCCTGGCCATGCACCCACTATGATTGAAGTATCCTTGCTGTGGAGTCTCTTTCCAGGCAGTTATGAGGATCAGGCAGCAGGTGCCGAGAGCAGAGCCCAGGCTGAGGCCCTGCAGCCCCCTCCTTAGCACCGCTGGGCATAGACTGACTTTGAGGTTTCCCTGAGCCCAGTGCCAGGATGCTGGGGCTTCAGATGCTCTGGGAGTAGGGTTGCTTGCCTGGGGTGCATGCCCAGAATAGGGCCCCCGTAACCTTCTGTGGGGAGTAAAGCACCAGGCATCATGTTGGCTACCTCAGTCATGCTATCAGCCCATCAGAGATGGGATTCTTGAGCCCAGGAATTCAAGGCTACAGTGACCTATGATGGTGCCACTGTACCGTAGCCTGGGCAACAGAGCAAGACCCTATTTCTTCAAAAAAGAAAATGCATAAAAGAGACTTGGGATGGGTACTGTGTCCAGCAATAGGGACCAGTTAAATGTGCTATGGTGTGTCGTGAGCCCCACATAGCTGCTCAATCCAAAACTAAGGGAAAAAACATGCAAACACATGGGAATATCCTCAACGTACGAAATTTGTTTAAAAGATAATGAAACAGTGAAGGTGGAGGGGGGCTCCCCTGCTGGCTTACCATGGGGTTTGGTGAGGCCTCGCACCGAGACTGGTTGGAGACACAGGTGTGCTTCTTAGTACACCAGAAACAAGGCCACTGCGTTGATAGGCAGCTGGTGCAGCTGGAAGACAAGGGGGCCTCTCAGGCTCGGCTTCCCACCCGTCCCCTCACATCTGCCCCTAGGAACCCCGGAGGCAGATCCCAGCACAGGGAACGGTCTTTCTCATCACTGGAGCTGCCTGGGAGGGGTTGGGCACACTGTAAGGTGGTGAGTTCCTAGCTGCAAGAGATATACAGAAAGGAATTAGATTGGCAGGGCCTTCAGGAGCCTACATTAAATGTAATTAAGCACTCTCTCTGTCCCTACCAACCTGGCACTGGGCAGAAACCAGACACGGGGGGGTGGGGGGGTAAGAGTTTGCTGCAGGAATAATGAGCTGGTGAGTCAATGACTGGAGTCCTGTCTACCTGTAAGACACCATGATTTTTCTTCCAAGGAGCTCCCTGAGAACAAAGACCCTTCCCTGGGGATGCAGTTCCTCTTACCACCTGGAGCTAAGCCCCCTAATCCACTCACGCCGTGTGGGGGTACACTTGTCCCATGCGGCTACAGTCATAGATGGTGAAATTGGCTCCAACGATGTTCCGCCCGTTGACCCTCAGAGACATCTCCACTGTCACATGGTCTGGAATGGATAGGAGACAGGAGAAATCACAGGGGCAGTGATCTCCACCAACATCAGAGGCTGCCGTGTGGAGCCCCTGTAGCCCTCATGCCTGAGATTCTGCCATCATGCCCCTCCCAGAGTTGTACCCCCAGCCCATGGGTACTTACCATGGTGGGGCGGGAAGGGCGGGAACTGGTTCCTCGGCAGGAGGTTGCAGTAGGCGATCTGATGGCCGATCTGATGGCCCAAGGCAGGCCCAGGCACCCGGGCCACGGTGCGGATGTTGTTCCCGTAGTCACAGGCCATCTCTATGCCGCTGAGACTGGGCAGGCTGCCAGAGATCTGCAGGATCATGCCCTGGGGGTGCAGGGCACTCAGCTCCAGCCATACCCTCCTCACAGGCCTGACCCAGGGCTGAGCACCCACCTGGGGTCTGGCCCTGCCCAAGTATCTTCTAGCGAAAGAGGTGTTGTGGCAGTAGCCAGGACCCAGGGCCAGAGGGCTGCACCCCACATATGACCCTTTGGGCCTGTTTCCCCATCTGCAAGATGAAACTCATCATCTCACAGCGGTCAGGAAGGCTCTGCACAATCTGAACCCTGTGACTTCTCCCAACACGTGACCTTGCTCCCACCTCAGGGCCCTCGTGCTGCCAGTTCCCTCTGCTGGGAACACTCTTCCCCAAACACCCACCTTGACGTACCTCCTTTACATCTGGTTGCAGTGAGCACTGCCTGCTGCCCCTTCCACCCTTGAACTGGTCTAAATTGTCAGCATCCCCTCTCCTCTTCCCACCTCTCTCTGTTCTGCTTTTTTTTTTTTTTGTGAAGACAGAGCCTTGCTCTGTGGTCCCAGACTAAAGTGCTGTGCTGTCATAGCTCACAGTGACCTCAAACTCCGGGGTTTAAGTGATCCTCTTGCCTCAGCCTCCTGAGTAGCTGAGACTATAGGTGCCCCTACAATACCCAGGTTTATTCTATTTTTGGTAGAGATGTGGGTCTTGCTCTTGCTCAGACTGGTCTCCCACTCCTGAGCTCAAGCAACTCTCCCACAGTGCCGTGATTACAGATGTGAGCCATTGAGCCTGGCCACGTGCTCTTTCTCTACACAGGCTCAGCACTACCTTGATGTTTTTATCTTTCTTATTCTGTCTCCCCTACCAGCATGTCAGCTCCTCAAGGGACAGGGGTCTATCTTGGTTTCTAATGTGTCCCAGAGTCTAGAACTGTGCTTGGTGCTCAGGAATATCTGACAAATAACAGAATGAATGGAGAGCCCCAGCCCAGTCTGCTGAGGCCATAAGGTGCAGGAAGGGTTCTGTGTTCTGTGACATGTGATGATGGGGACAGACACAGGTGCCCAGGTGCAGAGCAGTCCCAGGCTCGGGTTGAGAGGTGAGAACTCCAATCCCCAGACAAGTCACTGAGAGCAGGCTGGGTGAGACCCAGGCCCATCTAACCCTCAGCGCCCGCCCCTTGCCAGGGCTGGAGCTCCCCACCACCCCTATCTGCTTCAGCCTTCCTGCCCCCAAGCTGTAGGCTGATCCACCTCTGAAAACAGGAAATAGCCCTGGGCCCTCTGCCCCCTCCCCTGTGGGGCTGGAAAAAGGGAAGAATGAGGACTCCTCTCCTCCCATTCCTAACTCGCCCCCTCCCTCTGGGACTCTGAAACCAACCCCTCGGAGTTCCAATTCCAACTCTGCTCCCTAGCCGTGTGATCTGCAGCAAGCCATTTATCCTCTGGGCCTCAGCTTCATCCCGCAAAGTGCAGGTGTTAAGGGCATCTACTTCACAGGGTCGTGCAAGGCTAAACAGGGGGACCCCATGCATACAGCATGTGCCTGGCGCTCCCTCAGTGCTCAGGAAGACCTAGTCATTGTCACGTCCTCATTATTTGCCTCCAGGTCCCTGGACACTGCAGGTAGGAGCCTCCACATCCTGGGGCTTGGGTGCTGGGTTAAGGGAGGCTCCCGCTCTGCGGCCTCCTCCTCCGAGACTCACTGGGTACTCTCGGTGCACATCAATGTCAGCAGGCAGGACAGTCATGGAGGGACAGCGGCCAGGGCCCTCGCTGGCACTGGTCCAGAAATGCTGCTGGCTGGAGTTGGCACAGTCCTGCTGCAGGGTGCACCTGGGGCGACACCACAGGGTCAACACCCGGTCAGCTCCTCCCGCCCACCACTGCCCTCCAGGACTGCTGTTGCTGTCCCCTCACCGTGTCTCCAGGGCGCACCATCCACAGTAGGCGTCTGCCGCACCCACACAGTCCCCGCAGGTGGCGTACACATTGCAAGCAGCAACCTTCACCCTGGCCATCTGGGAGCAGGCAAGGGCCCAGCTGAATGGGGCTGCTGGGCCCTCCCTCAGGGAGGCAGTAGGGTCAGCAGGACAAGTGCCGTGAGAGGCTAGGGAAACAGAGGCTCAGCCCCATAATGGGACACGTGGGAGACAAGACCTCCTGGTAGAGGGCAGGGCAGAGTCAGCAGATGCAGGGGATGGGAAGGAGGGTGCTCCCGGTGTGGGGGTGGGACAGGGACAGCATGTGCAAGGGCCAGGCAAGGAGGAGAGCTCAGCATGTGTGGAGTCCTGGGCAGGCTGAGGCTCTGGCCTTACCTGGTGGGATGTCATCAGATAAAGGTAACCAGGGTCTGCTGGGTCAAACTGCATGACGTGGTGCACAGGCTCCCCATAGGCCACCGTCACCACCCGCCTGCTCACCACCTGCATGCTCTCGTTCAGACTGATCTGTGGGGGTGGTGGAAGTCAGGGTGAGGGTGCCCCAGGAAGTGCCCACAGCGGGGAGGGGCCAAACATAGGGGAACCTGACCCATGCCTGGGGCCTCCCCATCCCGTCTCAGGCCCAGCCAGGAGTGGTGGGAAATGGCAGGCCCAGACGGGAGGGTGGTGGGTCCTGCTTCTACGCCCTTGCCTCTGCTGTGCCTCACCAGGGACACCCTCCCAGCACCTCTCACTCTGTGAATATGCATGAGCTTTACAGTTCATAGACCATTCTCTGGGAGACTGTTTGGGGTCATGGCTAAGAGCAGGGACTTGGGTTTGAGTTCTGGTTTTGAGGTTTACGAGCTGTGCAAATGTCTAAGTTGTACAAGGCACTTCTCCCCCTCAGCCTATTTCCTGAGCTAATGGGGCTAATGGAGGCACCTACATCTACATGAGATGTAGGCCATGCCCTGGTGGGGTGGGCCATACTCCTCATCCCTCTCCTCTCACACCCATTTCACAGATGAGGAAACTGAGGCCCAAAGGGGCCAAAGGATTTGACAAGAGTCACCACATGAAGAATCGCCAGGGCTACAACGATGTAAATCCAGGCTTGTCTGACCCAAGTTCAAGGCTGAGGCTGAGGGATGTGGGGTGTCAAGGTTTAGGGAGGAGGAAGACCAGGACTAGCTGGGGCCTTGAAGCTTCTCGGGCTTGGAGGACCCTCTGCATATCTTCCTAAGGTCTGGCAATGCCCATCAAACTCTGCCCCTTCTCACCTGACCCCACTTATTCCCAAGCTTGTCCTCTCAAGGCCCTGAGAGCCCTGGGTCTGAAGGTCTCAAAGTGGGGGCCAGTGGTCTAGATATCTCCCTGAGTCAGCTCCCTGGAGCCTCCTGCCCCCTTGCCTTTCTCTCTCCAGGCTCCAATACCCTTAGTGACTCTCTTCTGCTTATGGAATAAATTTGTTTTGGCATTCAAGGCCCTGATGATCTGACCCTAAATTACCCATTCCCCCCAGCCTCTCCACTCACAGATTCCAGCCCCCAGGCCTTAGGGAGTATAGCACAGGCAAAGTGGGAGACCTGACCAAAGGGAGCATAGCCTTTGCCCTGTGCTATGCTCCCTTCCGGAATATTCCTCCCCACTCTCCTTCTAGTAATAAGCAGATGCGGCCCAGAAGCCAGCCACGCACTTTCTCTCTCCCTCTTTGTCCCTGCCTGAGACATCCCTCCTCCCACGTGGTCTCTTGGCAGAGCCTGGCAGATCAAGCCACTGCCCCCACCTCACCTCCCACCTCCAGGTAATCAGCAGACTCTCAATTCATTTCCACTCCTTCAAACACTTATTAGGCACCTATTGTGCTCTGAGGCCTGGGCTGAGTGTTGCCATTAAGCCAGGAGCAGTGACGAGGTGACAGGACAGACAGCACCCTGAGCAAGGCAGAGGGGAAGAGGTTCCAGACTGGGGCACAGGGTGGGCTCTGGGCCAGCTGGACCTGGATTCAACCCCATCTCTTGTGAGATCTAAGGGCAGTCATTTCCCCTCTCAGAGCCTCAAGGGCCCCACCTGTGACCTGGGGTTCACACCCCTGCCTCCCTCATTTAACCCCTGAGAATTAAATGAGATGATGCCCATGACGTGCCCGCACCCTTGGACACCCCGGGTAGACAGTGGGTGCCTGACAACTACAGCTTCATGGGTGGGTGTGGAGGAGGCCCTAACAAGTTCCAGGCATCCCAGTTCGTCTTCCCTAGAACAGACAAGACTCAGAGGACAGAAGAAACTTCCCTTGGGTCAGAGCTGGAGTGGCAGAGCCAGGAGCCCAATTAAAGTATCCGGCCCCGTGCTTGCTTCGGCAGCACATATACCAAAATTGGAACGATACAGAGAAGATTTGCATGACCCCTGTGCAAGGATGACATGCAAATTCATGAAGCGTTCCATATTTTTTTTAATGTGTTCTCATGTTGCAAAAAAAAAAAGTATCTGGCCCCAAAACATGAACTCCATGGACCACTGCCACCTCCATCTCAGAACCTTGAACCCCAAGCCCCACCTCCTTGCTCTCCCCTACTGCTGCTGTGGGGTCCTGGGGCCAGGCCGGTGGGGACTCTAATCCCCACCCCCAGGCAGCAGTGGTGTTTGCCCAGGCAGCTAAGAGGAATTGGATTATCAGATCTGAGTCAATTAGGCTGGCCTGGTGCACAAATGGAGCAGCCGACCTTCCCAACGAGGAGGGGTGAGAGGTGGCTAGGGTGGGGATAGGAACACGGCTTCACCTGAGGGCCCACTCCAGACCCCAGAGGAGGGAAATCTGATTCTGTACACCCCTTCCCAGCTTTGGAAATCTCAGAGCCAGGGGCCAGGGTATTATAACGTCCAGAAACTAGTCACTTTGGGGAGGGGTGGCTGGCAGGGTTGGGGAGGAGATACAGAGGACAGCTCTGCTTACCAGGAGGTGGCCTATACTCCATCAAGCCCCACAAGAGCTTACAGCCCCTAACAGATGGGAAAACTGAGGCCCAGAGAGAGAAGTGTGTTGCCCAAGGTCAAAAGGCCAGCAAGTGACAGAGGAGGACACTTGGACTCAGATCCACACTGCTTCAAAGCCCCAGTCCTAGAAACCCTCACAGAAGGGCCCTCTCTGAGCCATGGACACCCTGGTTTCCAGGCCATACCCCACTTAGGGGCAACAGTGGGGAAAACAGATGTGAAAAATGCTTTGTAAACCGTGACATGCTAGGCAGACAGGAGGAACAAAAATCACACTGGATTTGTAGAGGCTACATGGCCTTGGCCCACTCCAGCACAGCCTACCTTGAGAAGCCTCCCATTGACCGTGCCCAGGAAGACGGCAGTGTAGTTGTTGACGCTGGCCACGGCCACAGAGGTGAGGCCTGGGGCTCGGAACACGGGCGTGGCCTTTAGGGGCTGCAGGATGGACAGCGGGTGCTGCAGGTGGGCGGCACCACAGTCCAGCTGCTCCTGCTGCAGCTAAAAGAGGAACAGCACATCAGACCTCCTCTGTTCTCTTCTTTGGCTCCCTGCCCACACAATCCGTTAATATCTAAAACCTCGACATCAGAGCTTTCAAGTCTTGCTCCTACTTCACATTCTCAGCTCTGGGCTGAGCCCCAAACACAACTGGGACCCTTTCCGCAACCCCAGGACTGGCCCTGATGGCGGTGTCAATCACAGAACTATCCAGAAGAGATGGCATTCAAGGTACGTGCGAGGGAGGTAAGAACACCGGTGAGGGAACAAGGTCAGTCTCGAGTTTTAGGAGGTAAGGGAAGTCAGAAAGGGTGACATCTATACCCCTCTGCCTTGGAGCTGACCCTCCTAGTTCATCACAACAGGCAGGGCAGAGGAGTTCAGGCAGATTATTTGAGGTCCTTATCTGCCTTAACTTACCTGCTGACATCCAAGAGGCGTCCCTTCTGCCTTGGGACAGGGCACAATCTGTTGTGTCCACAGCAACCACTGGCTCTCCTCCTGCTACCCTGACCTCTGGACCACCACTCTCAGCCCTTGCAGCTCACAAGTGTCCCTACACTGAGCCCCCAACCTTCCCCAACCACTCATCCTTCATCTGCCCACATGACAGTGGTCAAACTAAGGCCAGATGTGCCCAAGTGCTATGCCCATGTTGGCCCCGTGCTGGCCACGCCCTCCAGCCCCAGCTCATGGGAGCCCAACAGCTGAGGGAGGGGACCCTGGTCCCTGGCTATTCTTGAATCTGCTCCAGCCTTCCCTGCCTTTTCTTGCATCTTGTTAGAACGTTCAAATTTCCTCACACAATTTGCACAAAAGTATAAAACAGGTCTCTAGGAAGCGCCTCTGAGATAGCATGTGTGCAAATCCACGCAAGTGCAGGCACCAGGTGGGTGCAGAAGAATGAACAAGGGACCTATCCTGGTGTCTGCAGTATTGAGTATGTACATTATAGCTCAGAGTCCAGGAGAGCAGCCCCCACCCCTAGTGACACCATAAGCCCTTATCAATTAAGAGAAAAGTCACCAGATGTCATAACGCTATTCAGGCAAAACTGGTGCATAAGTGATCATGACGGTAAACATAATAATAGGCTATGTCAATGGGAAATTACACTGTGCCAGGCCAGTGCATCAACTCTGGGAATCCTGACAGCGCTATTAGGTGAAACTGAGGCTCAGAGGGGAAGATTGCTAGCTGCAGGGTCTGGCAGCCTGTATGAGCCCACACCTCAGTTATACCTGGACATCAAAGACTCTGAGCAAGGACTCAGGGAGGTCACCAGAATGTAGCATCAGAACCATCTGTAGGGTGAAGCGTCAGAGAGATTTCTCTTTTTAAATTTCTTGTCTGTGTTTTTTGCAGATCTTAACTACTGACGATGTACTCACCTGGTTGCAATGCTCAGCTGCTTTTTAAAAGACAATAAATAATGGGTTCTTTGTCTTTGGATAAATAAACATAGTTGAGGCCCAGTGGGCTTCTAGGCTGGGCTGTTTCCCTGCATGTCCTGAGAGGCCAATCCCCGAGCCTGGAGTGGGACTGGGAGTGCCCTCGACCAGAACCCATGAAGGGATTGTCTTCCGATGGATGAATGTGGGAGACCTGGGCAAGTCACTTCACTTTTCTGAGCTTCAGTTTACTTAACTGTAAGCTGAGTCCATCTACAGGACCTACCTGTGTAGGGGCTGGGATGAGATAATACGTTTTGTTTTGCTTTTCAGAGACAGAGTCTCCCTGTGTCACCCAGGCTGCCATACAGTGGCCCTCACCACAGCCTCCAATCCTAGGCTGAAATGATCCTCCTAACTCAGTCTCCTGAGTAGCGGGGAAAATAGGTGCACACTACCACGCCCCACTTTTTTTTTTATTTTTTATGGAAATGGGGACTTCGCCTCAAGCAATCCTCCTACCTTGGCCTTCCAAGTTGCTGGGATGAGAGAATTTGTTGTAAAGTACTTACATAGTGCATGGCCCATGGTAAGTGCCAGAAGTGTTAGCTGAGGCTATTGTGTTTCAGACATGATTCTTGCTAATATCATTATTATACAATAAAATGCCTCCAGATGGGATCCTCTCACCTGGATGGCTCTCCCAGGTCCCCTTGTGCTCTGGGTCCCCTCTTGCCCCGGACATTTTCCATCCCCAAATATAAGTGCCAGAGGCTAGGTGCAGTGGCTCACCCTATAATCCTACCATTCTGGGAGGCCAAGGCAAGAGGATCACTTGAGCTCCCAAGTTTTAAGAAACCCTATCTCTAGTAAAAATAGAAAAACTAAGCCAGGTGTTATGGTGGGAGCCTGAAGTCCCAGCTACTTAGGAGGCTGAGGCAGGAGGATCACTTGAGCCCAGGAGTTAGAGTTTGCTATGAGCTAGGCTGAGGCCATGGCACTGTTGCCTGGGCCAACAAACAAAACAAAACATAGCTGCCAAATGAGCCCTTCAAAAATGCAAAGGAACTATCCCCTGCTTAGAGCCTGCTAGCGGTTTATCAGGACACTCAGAAAAAATCCTGAACCCTAAATCCTCCCACCTGGCTAGGTGTGACCAAACTTCTGACTCCAGCCCCCTGCCCCCTCAGGGTCCACCTTGCTGGGCACCATGCATCATGGCTGGGTCCTGTCTTTGCTGCCCCTTCTGCTTGGAGTCCACTCCCCACACTGTCACATAGTGGTCCTGCTTCTCCTTCCGCTCCAGCCCTAACCTACCTGACTTCATCCTGTGTGTGTCCAAGTTAAAGACAGCCCCGGAAAGTGGGTGTGGAGTTACCCTCCCAGCTGCTGCTCCGGGACCTGGCTCCTGCCCGGAGCAACCCTTTAGCTGAAGGGTGAAGGTGAGGTGGGCTCACTGCAGCTGGGAGGAACTTTTCCTAAGGGTTTACTAAATCTAGATTACTTGTATCGCTAAAAAATAAGTTGTTTTTAAAATTTAAATTGTGATCCTTTCTCCAGAGGATGTGGGCTCTGAGAAGGGAGACTGGCGGCCTTAGATGACAACGTCGGGGTTTTCTGCCCTGGGCCCTGTGATGAGGATCCCGGTCCAGCCAGGGGTGGGGGTCCTGGGAAAAGCTGGAGCAGGCACCCAGCTGGGGTGATCCATGGGCCAGGGCAGCAGAGGGAGGAGGGAGCACACTGGGAACGCGGCACCCCCCCCTCGCTGCCCGCCCTGATGTTCACAAGCCATTAATTCTGCACTGAAGGAATTTTCTAAAAAGCCTTTCCCCCAACTTTTTTTTTTTGATCCTAAAAATAAAATTAAAAAAAAATTTTTTTTAAGGAGAAGTAAGCCATTGGCGGCTCCAGATGACATGTCTCTGATGGGGAAGCTGGCTCTCCAACTGCCAGGGGAAATCACAAGGCTGCGAAGTGGCTCAGAACAACGGAAGCCTGGCCCAGTGGGAAATATGCCCCTTGGGGGAGGGGTATAAGTGGCCCCTTCTTGGTCCTGCAGGGGACAGGGATTTCAGGGACCTGTCCTGAGCCTGGCCTCAGCCCAACTTGGTCTCCAGGGGCAGTTAGCTCCATGGGTCCAAAATATCACCCTGACCCCATCACACTGCCTGAAATTCCTCCATAAGCACCACCCACCCTCCTCCCGTCTGACTTAGGATGGGTCTTTCAAAACTCAAATTCCCCTAAGAGCACGGGAGGGCTGGACTATCCCAGCAGCCCCCTCCAATCTGCAAGAGTCATTTTCTCCAGCACGAAGCTGGTCAGCCCCTCCCTGATGAAACCCAGCTCTGAATGTCCTCAGGATCAAGCACCAGCTCTCTAGTCTGGCATTCAAAGCCTTTGTGCTCCAGCTCCTCCCAACTGCTCAGGGCTCTGATCTGGGGTCTTCCCTCCACCCCACTCATAGGCCCTGCCACACCCATCTCTGCAGGTCCTCAAACATGCCCACACTTTCCTGCTCGGACCCCTGCACCTTTGTAAATGCTGTTCCCTCAGCCAATGACCATTCTACCCCTCTGAGCCAATGGTACTTCCCTGGGCACTTCAGTCCTCCTTGTCTGGACCCACACTGTTTTAGGAGTACCTAAGCAGCAAATTTTTAGACAGCCTTCAAGATGTGGCTCAAAAAAAATCTCCTCCTCCCCAAGATGGCACTGTGCCGGCCACCACTTTCACATTTATCATTATAGCATATGCATGAGCCTCTCCAGGGTGTTTACTAAAGGAAACTAATTTTGACTAAAGTGTGAACGACTGCATTCAGTCACTTCCTTTGCAAGCTGAGTAACTGAGAGTAACATGGCCATGATGGGTGCTAGAGAATTGAGGGGAAACTATGGGCCATGTATGTGCTTACAGCATGTTTGGCAACACAGGGGAGGCAGGTGTTCAGGCCCAGGCAACACCTGGCTGCTAGTTTTGGTTCCTCTGAGAACCTCAGTCTATCTGTCTCTAAAGTGGGATGAACAATGGCCACTGGTTTCAGCTTTTTTCTGACAGCAGGAGGTCCCCTCCCTCTCCAATTGGCTGCCTCCTGGGGCCAAAGCTGAGCTCTGCCCACTCTCACATTAAAACTCTGACATATTGATTTTACTACCAACTGTAATTGTGTTGACTTTCCCTCCCCAGGAAGCCAGGTGGAGGGAGAGAGCTACAAGAGCTCAGATTCTCAGGCTTCACATCCTGCCCACAGACTCCACAAAGCCTCAGTCCCACCACATGTGGCACTCTGAAGAGGATGGGGCAATAATGGTGGGCACTGTGGCAGGTTGCAAAATCCAGTAGTTCCCTCCCAGGTATAGACTGCGCAGCTAGCATACCGGCTATTGGCGCTTTGTACTTGAGAAGTGAGGGCACCTTCCTGCCTGGAGTTTTTGATTGTTTATGACCCCGGGAAAGTCAGGCTTTCTTGCCAGGGAACAGAAAGCACACAATTGCTTTTGGGTATTAAGACTGCAGGGTGGCTGGCTGTAGCTCACCACGCCCTGGCCAGGGCCTGGGCTGCCTCAAGCCCCCAATGCCTCCTGAAGCACAGTCTCCTCCCATTTATCCTCCAGAGCAGATGAGGGAGCTTTTAAAACTGCAAAGCGTAATGCAACATGGAAGCCTGAAAAAGAAAGAGGACATTTGTGGAATAAAGTCTGGAGTTTAAAGAACCATTGGTGGTGTCTTAGTTTGACAAATGTCCATAGTCATTAAGTCTTAATGGTAAGACAATAGCAATGGGGCAAACCGGGGGAAAGGTATGCAGGAAGTGTACTTTTGTAACTTTCTTATGAATCTAAAACTATTCCAAAGTTAAAAGCTTATTTTTTTAAACAAAACAGTCATGTCCCCTCTGCAGCTCAACAGCCTTCAATGGTTCCCTAGTGCTTTCGACCTAAACCCAAACTTTGTTCCTGGGACCTCAAGGTGCTGCTCCATCAGGCTCTGACCTCTGTGGCCTCTCTGAACCCTGGAATTGGCCAACTCCTCCCTCAGAGGGTACAGCCAGGTGGAGCTGGTGTCTCTGGGCTTCCTTGAGTGGGCTGATTTGGCATTTGCTCAGCAGTTGCCCTCTGAAGTCCAGTCCAAGGACCAGGACCTGAACAAATGCAAGCCCTGTGGCCATTAGGGCTGGAGAAGGCCCTACAGACAAGGCGTGGGTGCAAGCAAGGACCAGGCAGGGAACCCAGACTGTGGGAGGCCTTGAAAAAAGGGCCACTAAACCCTGTGGGATTATCGTTTCCTACAAAGCCCAGTCAGTCCCTCGATCCCTTTACCCTGCAGCACTCCTCCCTCAACCCTTCTTCAGCCACTCCAGGAGTCAAAGGCGGCAGTATTCTCAAGGTCAAACAGGCCAACAGTGGGCACATGGCCAGTCAGGATTTGAAGCCACATCTGTAATTCCCAAGTCCAATTTCCTTCCTCCCACTTCAGCACACGGTGCCTCTTGGAACACTGGGGTTCCACCCAGATGACACCTTCACTGAGGGTAAACCGAGGCATGGAACAAGCCAGGGGCCTACTGTGTGCCAGACCTGGGAGGGGGCAGCATGCACTTGGTTCTGGGTGGCCTCTGGCAACAGCCCCCATGCCAGGGAGGAAACCAACTGCCTGTTGCTGAGAAAGGAAATACCAGTACCTCCCAGGTGACCAGGATGCTTCCTGGAGGGGCCGGGGTGGAAGGGGATGGCCATGCAGGCCAAATAACCGCAGTCAGGAGTACTGGCCCTGCGCCACAGAGGAAAAGCAGTCTGGAGGAGTGCTTTGGGGAAACAAAGGCACAGAGAGGGCAGAGGCTTCTACAGAAACACAGAGTGTGGCAACTCCCTGGCTGGCCCTAGACTGCTCAGACCAGGCAGGACGAAAGAGACAAATGGCAAAGGACAGCAGCTCTAGAGGATCCTTGCAGAATATCAGACAGGCCTGCCTCAGTTTCCCTGACCCCTCTGGAGGAGATGGTTCACCCGGCACCATGACTCTGAGATCATGCAGGATAGCTGGTCCCCATCTGGAAGGGCTGTGTGAACCAGCCAGTCAGGCCTCCCTGGGGGATACCACATGGCCAGGGCAGGAGATGCCTGCCCACCTGCAAGAGGCACAGCTGGAGTGACAGGCCCCAGGCTGAGGTCAGAGGCCTGGCTGGGGGTGGAGGGGCCACTGTGTGCTGGCACTCTGCACAGCAAGACCTTCCAGCCACTTCAGGGCACACAAGCTTTTGAGGTGTCCCCATCTTAGAGATGAGGAAAAGGAGGCTCCTGATGTGCTGAGTCTCATGGCACTCACTGTGGGATGCCCCACCTCTCCGAACCCGGGCCTCCTTATCTGTGAAGTGGGGACAATAGTGGCACCCACCACATAAGGCTGCGGGAAAGGGCTGGGCTCACAGCAGCCTTCAATACTCAGCACTGGAGGTGCTCAATCAATGTTCCCAACTAGCTATGCAGGCTCCCAAGGACAGGGAAAAGCCACTCCACCATTTCCCTGAAGTCAAGCCTCCGAGGCCCTGACTCATCACCCTCACCCAGGACAGAGTGGTGGGAGCTCTGGCCGAGGCTTGCTGTGCTCCGGCTGCCTGGGAACCCCCGCCACAGCTGCTGACTCAAGCAGCCATTGTTTTGTTAGCTGGACGCAGGCCCCCCAGACACTCAGCTCCCCCTTCTTGAAGCTGTTTCTCATTCCGGCCCAGCCTGGCCCCATTTCTCGCTCCCCTCCCCCCTGTCCCAGAGGAGCCACAGTGTGGGCTGGGCAGCCAGTGGTTCTTGCCTGCCCTCCCCCTGCGTCTGATGGGGGGTGGGGTGGCAGAGTACTTCCCTCCTCACCCTGAATGGGTTCTGTTCCAGCTCCCGCCCCTGGAAGGATTCAGATCAGAAGCTGAGGGACAGCTACCTCTCCTAGAACCTGGGCCATCCTCCTGGGCCTGGAAGGACTTGGACAGTCATTCATGCTTACACCCCTTCCCTAGCCCCTGGTCTTCTGGATGTGTGCCTGGGTCTTGGTGTGGTGCTCGTGTCTGGCCATAGGCAACACCCTCCTCAAGAAACCCCAATCATCTGGTCCTGGAGTCATCATAGACACGGCAGCTTGGGGCCCTCAGCAAACATCTGTGGTCTGGCTCCCATGTGCTGGGGACAGGGAGCTTACATGAGCCCTCTCTCTGGCTGCTCACATACCAGCTCTGAGGCTCAGCCCAGATGGGAAGGGACAGGTTTATCAGAATAACAGTACAGCGGTATCGGCAACAAAGGCAACAAACGACAGTAACTGGCAGATACACCCAACCCACCTGTACTACCTCACAAAGCCCACCTGATGGGCTGACGCTACCTCACAACACAAGTAACTGAGCATGGAGAGTTGAGGCGACTTGCCTGGGGATACACAGCCAGAACAGCCAGATCCCAGCCTCAAACGCAGGCAGGCTGGCTCCAGCGTCCTCGCCTTAACCACAATCTCTCCACCCGCTGCTATCAGCAGCCACATACAGCTGCTGGGAAATCAGCCTCTTGAAGCAGGAAAGGCCCTGGGGGGCAAGCTGGGGAAACTGAGGCCCACCAAGGCGGTGGCTACTCCTGGAAGGCTCAATCACCTCAAACACAGATGGTGGCAGAGGGTAGAGAGCGTGTGGGGATGGCCACCAATCCTTCTTGGCTCTCCTCCTGGACCTGGCCTCCACCCCAAGGCCTCTGCCCGCTGCTCCCCCATTATTTACCGATCAGAGCATAAAGTGCTATGTGATTAACGCCCCCACTGGGGCCTTGCTGGGCCTCGTAATGGAGCTGCGAGCTTCCTCCCTCCTCCAGCGCAAGATTTATCGAGTTTCAGGGTAAAGGACAGTGGATGGGGCGGGGAGGCCTCCCTGGCCCAGCAGATCTTGGCGGCATCCAGTATCAGCAGAGAGTGGGCGGTGCAGAGCCCATCCACTGGACGCCTGTCTGGGCGGCCTGTTTGGTTCAGCCCAGCCCAAACATGGCCTTTGGAAGGATGAAAATGGCTAGAAGACTTTCTGGGTCTGTCCCCACTTGGGGACCAGCTGGTTTCCATGGCAATCCCCACACCGTTGTCAGAGCTGGAGAGGCCCTCGGGAGTCACCTGGTCCAGCCACAGTAGGGGCTCTGGGCGAGAGTTTCTGCCTCTGGCTCTTGCCAGCACCTGGAAGGGCTAATACAGGACAAGCAGCCACAGAATCCCTTCCGGAACCAGATCAGCTATGTCTCTCTTCTCCCCAAATCATTGTTGGCTCCCCACAGCTCATAGGACAGTGTCCAAGTCCTTGGTCCACAGCAAGGCCCAGCACACTCTCAGCTTCATCTCTGCCTGCTCACCCAAGCCATGTTCCAAATCTCTAGGACTTGGCTCCTGCCACGTCTTCTGCCTAAAATGCCAGCCCCAGCCCCAGCAGCCAAAGTTCTGCTCCACACCCCCTCCTCTAGGAAGCCTTCCCAGACTCCCTCTGACAAGGCTGTCCATGAGTGGCACCAGGCATGGTGTACCTGCTGCAATGACTTCCTCCCTGGCTGCTCTGGGGGTTCCGGGAGAATAGGGACAGGGTCTGACTCATCCTTATTGGGGCCTGTCAACACAGCTGAGTCTCTCCTCGCCTCACAGTCTCATGCTCTGAAGAGTCCTCTGTCCGGAGCCTGGCCAGGCATGAGATGTTGCCGAGGAGGGGGTGGAGTCTAGTGAGCCAGGGTGGAGACAGCTGCAGGCCTAGGGGCAGGACTCACTCCTGTGGGGGCTGACCCCAGCCCAGGACCAGGCTGGGAGGTCCATACTACCAACAGGGGCGCAGCAAGGGTAGACATTCCCTGGGTCTCAGTTTCCTCACCTTTAAAATGGACTCATTCGCTCCTTCCCATCCCATATGGCTCACACCCCTTCAGTCTATGTTTTTGTAAGGACTAAGGAGCCAAGATGACAAGGAGCCAGATGCCCGCTCCACCCCTTACCTGCTGTGTGACCTCAGGAAAGTCATTTAACCTCTCTGGAACTCTGTTTCCCCTTCTGTAGACTCAAAATAATATTCATCTCATTCACTTTCTGAGGAGATCCAAACATACCATATATAAAGTGCATGGCAAAGAGCTGACAGAATAAAGGCTTCCTGCCATCCCACAGCCTAACTCAGGTCGGGAAACTGAGGCCCAGAAAGGAGAAGGGACCCCTCATGCCAGGGAGCACCTGCCCTTTGCCCCTTTCCTGTATACGCCGTCCCTGCTCTCACTGTAGCAACCAGGATATGGAAACCAGCCTGTTTCCTTAATCACCACGGAAACCAGCATCACGGGTGGGCAAAGCAGACTCTGCAGATTCTATAGGAACTGATGCTGCAGACTCATACATGGCCTCTGCTGAGTCCTGCCTCATTCCTGCCTGTGCTGACCCACTATACAAATGGGGAAAATGGAGGCCCAGAGAAGCTAAGAGAGGTGCCCAAGCTGGAAAGGTATAGAGGCAGGATTTGAATAAAGGGAGTTGGCACCAGGGTCTTGCTCTCATCTACCACTCTGGGCCTGCCTTGATGTGGAAGTCCTGAAATGTCAGCATGTCCTAGGTGGTGACTAAGAGGTTCCATCCACCCTCCTAGGGAACCAGGACAGTGAGGCACTGCCCTGGAGGGGAGGAGGTGGTCTGCCCTGCCCCAGTCACAGCATAGTCCCAGTCTGAGGGTGGGACCCCATTGTCAATTTTGAAAGGGATCTGTCAAATTATAATTCACATGGACATCCTGCCCACATCTCTCTTTTGCACACCCAAAGGGCCAGGGGGCTCACTCCTCCAGAGCCCAGGTGCCTCCTGCCTCCCCAACTTCCTTAGGAGGGCATACCAGCCGGTCCACACCCCGGCTTATGGCCTAGCCTCTGGAGATGCTCCACTGGCCTCACCACACTCTGGGGCTGAGTCACTGCAGCTCTGAGGTGCTATCACAGAAAGGGTTTTGTACAAAGGGCTGGGCTGGAAAGGGAACCCTGTAGAGAGCCACTACCAACCAGACCAGAAAGCCTGGCTACGGATCCCGACTCCCACTAACCAGCTGTGTTACCCAGGGCAAGCATTATCCCCTCCTTTGGGGCTCAGCTTCCCTATCTGTAAACTGAAGATAATAATAAAACCCCTGACTCATGGAGAGGACAGCCATGAAATCCAACCTGTAGGTGCCTATGCAGTGCCGGCTGAGCGCTGCTGCTCAGCTTGCAAGCTCAGTGGTGTGATGGTTTTTATTCCATCCCCAGAGTCCACGGGCCACTTGCTCTTCTCACACCCGCTTTGGATCACCAGATACTCAGCCCGACGCCTCAGCCTCATCCCAGGGCCTGCTCGGCCCACCTCAGCTCGTGTCTTCCTGCCTTTGAGTGCTGCTGAGGCAGGGGCAGCACCAGGCATGCCTTGCCACTCTCCTCAGTGTCACCCATCCATCCCAGTTTGCCAGTGCCTTGACACTCCCTCCTCTGAGTGCCCTCTGCATGGCCAGCTGTTCCAGAGACTGAGCACACTTTTCCACATCCTCATACTAACACCTCCACTGCCACTTTCTGGGCACTGGGTGTGAGATTTTAGTCTCCCCACAGCCTCAGACGGCAGCAGTAACTGTTTTGTAAAAAGAAAGCGTGAGGCTCAGAGAAGATGCATGACTGCCCCCAGGTCACACAGCCAGCAGAAGAATAGGATTCTGCTTTATGCCCATGTACCTGGGACTGAGACATTCTCAGGGCTGGCAGGGAGTTAACTGTCTCCTGGCCCAAGCCTTGTCCGCCTTTCTAGGCTGAAAGGTCATCCCCGCCAACCGTGCTGAAACCACCTTTCCTAAACCCAGCCAAGCGTCTCTGCTCCCACTCTTGGGCTTGGGGAGTTCGTTCCCAGCTCCCAGCAAAAATCCAAAAGTAAAAGGCCCATCTTGGAAGCTCTCTCTCCCTCCACCCCCACCTGGCATCTAAGCCCCTAAATTGGTGCAAAAAAACTGCCTTCTTGACAAGACGACGGGCACCCACCCACCGCTTGCCAGTTTAAAACTGCTGGAGGGCTTTTTTTCCACCTTTACTATAAAAAGATACCTTGAAAAAGCAGCTTTGCCATTTGCCTGTTGCTTTTCCTTTTGTTTTAAAAATACAAATATTGGCCAGGCAGCAGTGGCTCGTGCCTACAACTTGGCATTGGGGAAGCTGAGGAGGGAGGATGGCTTGAGGTCAAGAGTTCAAGACTAGCCTGTGGAACAGAGCAAAACCCCATTTCTACATATACAAAAGAAATTAGCCCCACATGGTGGGGCACGCCTGTAGTCCCAGCTACTTGGGAGGCTGAGGCAAGAGGATCCTCTGAACCCAGGAGTTAGAGGTTACAATGGGATGGAATTGCACCATTGCACTCCAGGCTGGGAGCCTGACTCAAAAAAATGTAAAAATGAACATATTATGGTCATTCAAAAGTTGAGGAGGCTGGGCATGGTGGCTCATGCCTGTAATCCCAGCACTCTGGGAGGCCGAGGCAGGTGGATTGCTCTGAGCTCACAGGTTGGAGACCAGCTACAGAGAGACCTTGTCTCTAAAATATAGCCGGGCATTGTGGCGGGTACCTGTAGTTCCAGCTACTCGGGAGGCTGAGGCAAAAGAGTCATTTGAGCCCAAGAGTATGAGGTTGCTGTGAGCTATGACGCCACAGCACTCTACCGGGGGCAACACAGTGAGATTCTGTCTCAAGAAAAAAAAAAGTTGAGGAAAAAGATTTGGGGAAGCAAGTTAGACTCAGGCGCCCCCACCTTGCTGGGTGACTCTGTGCCTCAGTTTCCCCCATCAACAGCATGTGATAACCTCCCAACTTGCTTGCACTTCAGGCTATTATGTGAAAAAAGGGAGATATGAACACGCAACGGAGGCTGATCTCTTCACTCTTACGATTTCCAACAGCCCGAAATATGCTGAAAACAACCAGGGACAAAGCTGGGGCCCTCCAGGGCTGGGGGAATGAGGTGCTCTACCTCTGACCTCACACCTGAGCAGCAACTCCCTTTGTGCTCTCAGAAGGAAGGTGGAGGGGAGCCCTTCATTGTTCTAAAGGGGAAGCAGGGGCCACATCCTGCCAGCTGGGAAATGGAAAGGCAGAGGCCTCCGCAACTGAGCCCTGGAGCTATGCGCAGCTTGAGGGATTCCTGGCAGGGTCCAGGGGCCCTTATGAGGCCCCAAAAGTAGGGGCAGGAGGCTGGGTTTCTAGAGCACTGGCTAAGCCTCCTGCCTGCAGGTGAGGCAGCCCTGGAGACCAGATGGAAAGGCAGGGAATCATCTCCAGGTGCAGCCCCATCCAGACCAGTGAGTGCCAGAGAAGTCAGGCAAGATAGGACTGGGAGGGAAAGGGGGCCTAGGTCCCTGGGACTCCCCAGACCAAACTCACCCTCGCCCCAGAACCACCCCTGCCTCAGCCCCCACCCCACGGGCACCCACCTCTACCCCGTTACTGGGCCCAACTGCAGCAGCTTTCTGTCACTCCACCCTGTTAGTCCCCACCACTGGGGCTGCATCCCACTCCCTGAATCTGTCCAGAACCCACCTGCCCCCCTCTCTGCCCTCACCATGGACCCAGAGAACAAGGCCATTCCTGTGTCCCACCACAGGGCCTGGCACACAATAAGTGTTCAAGAAATATTTGCAACCAACAGACAGAATTGCTTCCCGGAAGGTGGCACCAGCCTCCCCACCACTCTCCCTGCATCCATCTCTCCCTCTCACTAGCTACCTATGATTTCCTAAAATAATATTAACAATAATTGCAGTCATGAAAAACGCGTGTACCGAGCACTCTGCTAACAGCTTTGTGTGTATTATCATTTAATCCCCACAATACTCCTGGGAGGCAGAGCTCCTATCAGCACTGCCACTCTGCAGAGGAGGAAACTGATGTCCTCACTGGGAGCATCACTCCTTTGGCTAAAACCCTTCATGGCTCCCGTGTCTCCAGGATAAAGTCCAGAATCTCCAAGACAGCCCACCTGCACCCCCAGCCCTTCTCATGCACTTCCTACTCCACTCACCCAGCCACACGCCCCAGCCCTCACTTCCTCTAACCCACCTTGCTGCATGCTATGTCCAGGCCTTTGCACAGGCTGTCCCCTTTACCTGGACCCCTTTCCTCTCCTCTTGCAGCCTCTACCTGGCCACCTTCTGCTCACCTACCCACTTCCCCCAGATGCCTCCTCTGGACCCCCTCTGCCCGTGTCCTCCCCTCACAGCTTTGTCCCATGTGTTACAAGCACCTGGTCACACATCTGTCCTCTGTGCACATCATCCACAAAAGCAGACATGCCATCAAGTTACCATGGGACCCGCAGCACATGGCCTGGGTCTGGGCACACGGTAGGGGCTTCGTTTTTGGAGGTATCCATCTGGGGCTAGAAGTAAGGAGATGGTGGGTATTTATCGCTGCAGAACAAGTTTGGTCACTGCTATCTAGGACCAAGCTAATAGTCCCCTAGAGTAATAAGAAGTAATAGTAACTGATGCCTGCCTACCCCGTGCTGGCTGTGTACAGTTTCCAGCACTTTACACTGATGAATTCATTTAGTCTTAAAATCACCCTTTGTCATGAGGATTTGTTTTATTGTCCCCATTTTACAGGTTGAAGAAACTGATGCCCAGAGAGTTTAAGGTACTTGTCTAAGGTCACAAAACTGGGCAATGACAGAGTAGGACTCGAACCCAGGCAGCCTGATGCAAAATCTAAGTCCCTAACCTATAACTGGGGAGTTGGCAACAGCCTGGAGCAAGAATTAAAGTCCCTCCCTCATACTCACCCATGCAACAGGCCCAGATCCAGGGCCTGGGGCACATCTGGGAGATACTGCCAGCCACTGGATGAACACAGGTGTGAAGAACACAGGGAGGGTGACTGAGGAAGGCCTCCGAGGGAGGCCTCAACCGGGAGTATGCGTGGTCTTGGAGGAGGTCACTCTGCCCCTGGGGCTGTATCCCTGTATCCCACAGGGAGAGGGAAGCCCCAGCCCCCTTCAGCAGGGTGAGTCACTGTACCAGGCCAGGCTGGGGACAAGGGACCGTGGGAACCAGGACAATTCTTAGCAGAGGGGGAAGAGGGAACTATGGCTGGCCTGAGGAATGGCACAGATCAGCTGACACCAAGGAGCCCTGACCCAGGCCTTGGGTCTGCCCGAGGGAGGCCAGAGGGTGTCCAGGCCTCAACCCGGCCCCCATAGGGCCTTCCCTCCATTCAGCAGTGACTACAGAGCAGGGTTCCACTCCCCACTGCCCTCCTTCAGCTCTGAGACACCCCCCAGCCGTGAGATGCCCAGACCCAGTCTTGCCCGGCATGTGGCTCTGGGGAGAACTGTGGATGTCCCAATACAGCCTGGGCAGCCACCCCTGTCGGGTTGCTCCCTTGGACAGTCTGCTCTTCTTGCACTGTGACCTTTATTTTCTGGGTGGCCGGCTGAGTGGTGGGCAGCCATGGGCAGCCATGGGAGCTTGACCGTGGGAGAAGGAATCTGCGTTTTCTCAGAGCCCCAATGTTCAGCACGTCCTCTGGGGAAGAATTAATCTGAGAGTCTTACATAGCCTGAAGACCACAGAAGAGGGACGGGCAGGACCTCCAGGACGGCTCCCAAGTCACCACGAGTCTGAGTTGGGCATTTGGCTGTGGGAGGAACAGGCTCCCTAGGGGAACGGCAAACTGGGGGCTTGATACGGGCTCCCCAGACTCAGGCCAGAATGGAGAGTGTGGACAAAGCCCAGGTGTCATTTCAGAACCTCATTCCTCAAGGTGACAAATAGGGACCAAAAGACCTACTTCCCAGGGCTACAGAAGTGACCCCTTGCTGGTGGACTTCCTTGAGGGGAACTGCACTATGTCCCCTCTGCACCCCTGTGTCAAGGCCCCCAAGGTCAACACACACACTGATACTCACAGCTGCTCCTCTTCCCCTGACCAACCCAGGCTTGGACACCTGGCTCCAGACCACCCTGTCCACTCTGTGGTCCTCCCTGAGCCTCTCGGCCCTCTCTGGCCCCCATAACACCCCTTTCCACCTTCCTCTATTCTCCTGACTGTGGCATTTGCGCACCCCAGCTGCCAGAGACTCCCCCAGCACATACACTCACACATACCCCCTCTGAGCTCTGTGTGCAGAAAGCAGCAAAGACTCGGCATTAAGAGCACAGGCAAGGCCAGACAGTCTGGATTCAAAGCCCACCTCTGCCAGTTCCCAGCTGTGTGATCTTAAGCAAATTACTGAGCCTGTCTGTGCCTACTTCTTCTTCTGTATAATGAGTATGAGAATAGAGCCTATCTCAGAGAGTTTTTCTAGAACCGAGTTAGGACATGTGAGGCACTTAGTCGGTTCTCCAGTGTTAGTGTTGACCCCATACCCCCGGGGCCTGGTACACGCTAAGTGCTCAAATAATTGTTGAATGAGGGAATAAAAGTTGGTTTCAGGCAACCACCTGTTTGCCAACTGTGCAGTCTTCCCAGAGTACCTGCTGGTTCCCAAATATCAGCGTCCCCTGCCACAGACCTCCAAGTGCACACCCAGGGCTGCCTTGGGGCACCTGAGCTTTGCGGTTCCTCTGTCCGCCCTGCACTTCTGCAGGCTGTGGCCTGCTGGCACATGGGCTGGTGCACACGCCCCTGTTGCTTCCACGTGCTGCCTCCCAACACACACACAGCGCAGGGCCCTGATGCACACCTGTGTTCCCCCCTGCACACCTGCCACGCCCACCCACGAGTCTGCTAACCAGTGCTGGCGCTGACAGGCTCACACAGCCCTCCGAGACACACCCTGGGTCAGGCATGCAGGCATGCACCTGCCACCTCACGTGCACAACTGGGCTATATGCCCACCTTCTGCCCTTTTCAGTGAGCACCGGGATACCTGTAGCAACCTGGACCCCTTCCAGTACACCTAGGTATGCACACCTGTAAACCAGCTCTCACTTGAGTCCTCACAAGTGCCCACCTGCGCAATGCAGGTGCCAGTAGTACCCCTAGGGGGACACCCATATCCTTGCTGCACGCTGGAATCCTCACACACTCACACCTTCGACCTGCTCTGCACGGAATCCAACCAGTCACCGCGAGCTCACCCTGCGGGGCCCTTTTCCAGTCGATTTGGAGGACATACCTGGATATTGCGCTTGGGCTCGCAGGCTGGCCCGGTGCCCTGCACCACACTGTCCAGCACCGCCACCACGTCGGGTGCGGGCTCCACGAAGCAGGCGGTGCGCGCGGCGCGGATAGCGGCTCGCACGTCCTCGAAACGAAAGGCGCAGAGCGCCGCGGGAGCCGCGCGGACCGCGGGGGCCCCCTGGGGCCTCTCGAAGACTGCAAAGAGCAGCTCACGTGCGGGGAAGACGGACACCAGGCGGCTGTAGAGGTCGCCGCGGCCCGCGCCGCCCGCGCACTGCAAGCCCAGCTGGATGTAAGACTCCGTGAGCTTCTTGGCGTCGCCGCCGGCGCCGCGGGGCAAGCAGATGCGCGCCAGCAGGCTCCGCGCCTGGCTCTCCTTGTCGCCCGCGCGCGCCTCGCTGTTGAGCGCCAGGTACGCGTAGGACGGTGCGCTCGGCGGCGGGTCGGGCGGGTGCAGGAAGGCGCGCACGAAGCCCAGCTTGTGCTGTTCTTTGGCGCCCTGCTTGATCTTGAGGATATTGTCGTCGGAGGGGTTGAGGTCGAAGGTGAAGAGCTTGGCCAGGTCGCCGCGCGCATCCAGAGAGCGTATCGCGATCTCGGGTGTGTTCTCGAAGCGGTGGTCCTCCAGGCTGCGATTGCGCGGGAAGAAGGCGCTGCCGTAGCCGGTGTACGTGGCGCCCACCAGCAGGCGGCTGCCTCCCGTGCCGGCGGCCGGTGGCAGCACCAGCCCCACGGTGGACGCGTTCGGGTGGTTGGCAGCCACGTTCAGCATGCTGGGGAACACGGTGACTGGCTCAGCGGGCGGCGCGGCGGGCGGGAAGTGCACTGCCACGGCTGAGATGTTGCCCCGGCGGCGCAGCTGGCAGAAGCCCTGGTAGATGGAACCGCACACGACCACCAGCCCCTGGCCAGGGTCCAGTTGCAGGATCTTGTTGTAGTTGTCGGTGAGGCGCCGCGGGTGCTCGCACGAAGCCTGGGGCAACTGCGGGGCGTGACACAGGGGGCTGTCGGCCACCGGCCCCACGGCCGCCTCGGCCTCCAGGCTCAGGTTGGCGCCCGACAGCTGGTAGAGACGGTTGACGGCCGCCAGGTACACCGTCCCCGCCGCGCCGTCCAGGGCGAAGTTGTTGGTGGGCGTGGGCGAGGGGAACCGCCTCTGGATCTCCAGGGCGCCCACCCGCGCCGCCCCCAGGAGCAGCAGCAGGAGCGGCAACTGGCACCGCGGGGGGACAGGCGGCCGCAGCGGGGTCGGGAATGGCGGGCGCGGCGGCGAGGGGCTGGACGCGGCGGCCCGGGCGCTAAGGGGTGCGCCGCCCGCGGCGCGACGAGCCATCCGGGCGTGAGCGGGGTGCGCTGCGCGGCGAGTGCATGGGGCGCGGCGCGGCCGGGATCCGGGAGCCCGGAGGCGGCAGAAGGCGGGGGGCGGGCCCGGGCGACGAGGCGCTTCCTGCCCGCGCCAGCCGCCCCCGGCCTCGGCGCCCCGGCCCGGCTCAGCAGTGCCGCGCAGCCCGGGGGCGGGGCGGGGGCGGCCCGGCGGCCGACACGCCCTCACGCCCCGCCCCCGCCGCGCCCCGCCCGACCGCGCCCCGCCTCTCGGGCCCCCTCCGGGAGCCCCGGGTCCGCCCCCGGCCCCGCCCCTCCCACGCCCGGCCGCGGCCCGCCGCCCTTGGGCCGGGTCGCCCCGGGTGCTCCAGGACCTCCTGCCCAGCGCTCGTAGCCTGGGGCGCCGGCTCCGCCGCCGGCCCTTGCTCTTTCCGCTCTTTCTCCGCACTTGGCCGCCGGACCTGTCTCCTCGCGCCTGTCTCTCCTCTGTCTCTCTCTATCTCTCCTCTGACTCTCTACTCTCTGTCTCTGCTCCCGCTCCGTGTGTGTGTTTCTCTCCTTTTCTCCGTCCCTGCTTCTCCTTCTCCCTCTGACTCTTGGCTTCCTTCTCCCGTCGGTGTCAAGTCCTCCGCACAGGCCTCGCCCTGACTCCTTCTCCCTTTCTCCGTTTTTCTGTTCCTGATGCGCGCTCTCTCTCTCTCTCCTTGGCTCCCTCTGCCTCCTCTGCTGTGACCCTATGTTTCTCTTCTGTCCCTCGGAAGCCCCCGGCCTTCCCCCTCCCAGGCCCGTCAGACTCCATGATCTGTACCCCAAGCCCCAGTCCCATAAAGGGGTTTACAAGTGGCAGTGACAGAGGGACCAATGCTCAGGGGTCAGACATACGCATCGGGAAACACTAAGAAAGGCTGTCTCAGAGGTATGTGCCAGGCGGAAGGGCAGGCTGGGCTGCTCAGCAGACCCCAGAGCAAGGCCTTGGTCCTGGGGCCAGTGACCTGAGGACCGCACAGGCGCCTCCTCCGGAGACACGTCCCTAGGGGGTGCTGCCCTCCTGGACCCGCCAGGCTCTTTCCCTTTGCCCAGGACAATGGAAGGACTTAAAATCCTCCCAGACTTTAAGGAAGATTAGCTGCATAAGAGATGGTGCTGGGCACAATTCTTTGTCCTCAAAAGGAGTAAGTCAGAGGCAGGTAGCCATGGTTCCAAGGTCAGACACCTAGATGAGAACCCGAACAGCACCTAGCTCACAGAGGATGGTCAGACAGCACCTGCCCTGACCTGGGCACTGTGCCAAGCACTTTCTATGTATTGACTCACTTTGTCCTTACAGACACCCTCTGAGGTAGACACTATTAGTATCCCATTCTACAGATGGGGAAGTTGGGGCCACGAGGGAAAGGACTGGCCCAAGATGTGCAGCTCATAAATAGAGCTACAGGGTTTGAAAGCTGAAGACTTTCAAGCAGGCTCTCTGGTCAGATCCTTAGCTGCCACATGGTACCTTGCGGCCTGCACTCTGAGTGGGTCCTGGCCTCATTTTCCTTGCTCCCATCTGACCAGGAAGGAAGGACAGGGGCTGTCTGTGCACCGTGGGGCAGGCAGGAAAGCCTGAGCCCACAGCAGGCTCCCACTTCCCTTGTCCCTCCACCCTGGCCTTCCTGCCATCACACCTGCCTCGTTCCCACTCTCTCACCCCCAGGTCTGGTTACTGCTTTGATGGCCAGAGGTGTTCAGCTGCAGGAAATTGGAGGCCCCCCTCCTGGTTCCCCATCCATCCAGGCTCAGGGCTGCTGGGGAACTGCCAATAGGACTGATATCCCTGTCTCCATCTCTAGGTGGGGAGAGCCCATGCCCTGCCACTCATAGAAGCAGACTGAGGAGCCCAGCATGGGGCCTGCCTCAATGCCCTCTCTCAGCCCCACCCCTGCCCAGTATCCTTCTGTCTGCTATCATCTTATCTTTCTCCAGCCTTCCCCCACCCTGTCTCAGCTCTTTTCCGTCTTCTTGTTCCTGCCTGTTTCTCCCTCCCTTTGTCTCTCCTTCTCTCCCAGTCTCTACCCCCCTCCCCTTTCTACTTTCCGTGTGTGTGTGTCTGTCTCTCTGTGTCTCCCTCCCTATCCCCACCCCTTCCCTCTCTCACCCCTCCTGGCTTCCTTCCTGTCTCAATCTCATCTTGCCACATCCTGCAGCTCCCCCCACTGAGCCTTGAGGATACTGCTCTGTGTCATCTCATCTCCGACAGGCACGTAGCGGATGGTGCTGGGCACTTGGGACATAAACCCTGCCTGGCCCAACAGTGATACTCGGGAGCTGCCTCAGGCTAGGGATTTTCAAGGGTCTAAGGATTCTAAAATATAAGGGATGTGAGAAGTGCTGTGTGACCTTGGGCAAGGTACTTGCCCTCTCTGAGCCTCAATTTTTTCAGTTTTAAAACAAGGACAGTCACACCTGCCCCTGGTGTTGAGAGATTGGAGAATATAACATAACACAACAGGCACATCGTAGGTCCTTGGTAAACACTGGTTTCTCTCCCCTTGTGCCACTGAATAATGCCCCCTGATGCCTGTGCTAGGGCTGGAGAGGAGGGGCAGAAGGGTTGCAACAGAAGACCAGGGCCCCCCTTCTTGTTCTGAGCCCCATGGTGGCTAGCTGAGCCACTGTCCACTGAGGGCCCTATAGGATCTTAGCTCATCCTTGCTGCTGCCAGGCTGGGGTCATGAGACCCATTTCACAGATGGGGCATTAGCAAGGTGAGGATTCAAAGCCAGAACTATCTCCAGACCTTGTGCTTTCTCCTCTTCACCTATTAGCAGGGAGCTCCCTCAGGCCAGACTGGGTCATGGTGAAAGGCACATATACCCCCAGCTGAGCAGAGAGGCAGACAGGTAGGGGCAGAAAGAATGAATGAAGGAGTGAAAAAACGCACATCTTCCCTGGCCTTGCCAAGATGCTACAGGATGCCCTCCCACAGGGGATATTGGAGGGAACAAAGAGGAGATGGGTGGTACCGAGGAGAAGAGTTAGATGGGACCCAGCATTCACTACTCAGAATCCACCGACCCAGACAAAGTAGCCCTGCACTAACAGCTCCCCAATCACACCCATTCAGGCCCTTTTCAGTTTTCATTCAAGTCTTCTGATTTTATCAAGGAAAAGGGCTGGGGCTGGGGCTAACATGTCTTTAATGACTCTGTAACATTTGTCATTGTCCCTTCTTAATAGAAAGAAGGTCTGCAGCTCAGGCCTGTTAGCATCAGCGGTCTAGGATTTGCCGGGAGTGCTTTATTTTCTTTACATTTGCAGTTACTTTCAGGTTTTGGCACGGGGTCCTGCTTTTCCATGTACAGTAATGATCTAAAACTTCCTTGATAAATGCATTTAATGAAGTCTTTAAATGTGTGTTTAAGACAAGTATGAAGTAGGTCATAATTCAGGTGATATAAAAATGCTTGTAATTTGGGAAAGTTAGGAAATGTCCAGTGGCCAGGCTGGGGCAGGTCCTTGCCTGGAGCACGCAGGGATCAGTGGCTGGGCTGTCCAGAGAGGGTGGGCCTGGACCCCCCACCCTGTCCTGTCCATTCTGGACTCTCTGACTTCCCGGGGCAGAGCTGGGAGGAGGAGGAGGAAATGTTTTTCTTCTTCAGTTGGCAAAAATAACAGTGGGGCCAGGGCTGCAGTGGGAGGAAGGGGCTCCTGCCCTCCCACCCGCTGGACCCCGCTGGACCTGGCCTCAGAGAACGTTTTCCCGTTTTCCCAGCAGGAAATGCTCCTGACAAGCTGACTCCTCAGAGCACTGCCTTATCGACAGGAAGGTGCTGGAAACAGCTCAGCACCCCAGCCACGGGCCTAGATAGTGGCAGGAGCTGTCACTGCAGCTTCTTGGGGGCTTGACCTGTCTCATTTCTCCTGGAAATGGGTTTTATCAGCCCCATTCACTGAGGGGCCAGAGAGGTGGCCCCAGTGTCCTGCTGCACAGCTTACCGGTGTCCACACCCTGCTCTGGGCTTTGCAGCCCTCTGCCCCTGCCCTGGAGTTGAGAGACCTGAGTTCCAGGCCCAGCTCTGCCCGGAAGCACCTGTGTGACCATGATAACACCACTGTTCCTTTATGCCTCAGTTTCCAATCAGGAAAGGGGGGTTTAGTCTGTCTCCTGGGGCTGCTGTGAGGATGGAAACATACACAGGTGCCACAGTGCCCAGCACGTCAGGAGTGTGGTACCCGCTGACTTTGATGCTCTGCATCTTGGGGTTCCTCTGCCCTAGACTCCCAAAAGAAGCCATGTGGCCTCTGGTATGGATCACCACAGCCCCAGCAGAGTTTCCGACCTAGATAATGACTGTCAGCCTCCTAGTGGCTGCCATGAGGAGGTGCCCTCAGTGGCCAGCGCCAGGAAGGGCTTTGATGCAGGAGGTCCCCTCCTTTAAGTAGCTCTTCGGAGGGTCTCTAGAGGCCTGTGTGATTATTCCCTCTCCCCTTCTTATTAACAGGAATGCCAAGGCTCAGAGACACCAAGGGGCCTGCCTGAGGTCACCTGCAAATACGTAGCAGAAGTGAAACCCTACCCGCTTTGCCCTCCCACACTGGATCTCTCCTGTCATGGCTGCCACATCCCACTGGTGTAGACCAGAGGCGTGGGGTGACCTGGGCTGATAGGAGACTGAGTCCCCATCACACTAATGTCTTTAAATTACACACAACTGGCCTGGCTTCACTGCTGCTGTTTCCCTACAAGGCCTGGGCCCCGACTGCAGATGTCACGGAAAACCAGAGTCTTCTGTCCCCCTTCCCATTCCAGGGGCCTTCTCCTGGGCTCTGGATTGTTCCTGCCCCCTCCTTCTCTGGATGCCACCCTGGGGCACCCTCAGGATCTGGTTTTAGGACAGGAGCAGTGGCCTGCTCTCAGCCCCCTGGTCATTTCTCTTCTTTTTGTGTCCCCGTGAAGCTGGAGGAAATAGTTCTCATTCCTGCGTGTGAGCGATGCCCTTTCCTGACTCCAGGCAAGTCCTTTCCCTCTGTGGTCAAGGGACTTGCAGCCAGGGTGGGGACCCAAGTCCCTGTGTGCTCATAGCGGGCGCCTGGTCTGCCGAGCCCCCGTGTGGCCCCTTTGTGCTGTGTGAGTGGATAATAGGCAGCATTCTCAGACGTCAAGTCATGGGTCTGGGCCCGAGAAAGGACCTCGGCAGCTCCACACTGAGGCTTCTGTCCAGCAGCAGCAGCAGAGGGGCTGGGTCGCCCCGGGGGCCCCCACCCACATTCCCAGGCTGCTGCTATCTCCCAGCGACAGTGGCCCAAGTAGGCTGGGAGGCAAGCCCTCCCTGAGTGGACAGCAGGTGCTCCATGAGTGTGTCCCCAATGACAGGAGCCACAGGGCAAGTCCAGAGCTCATAAGAATGGGATGTCGTGTGGTTGTGCACCTACTGTGTGCTACAGGTTTGCTAGCCAGGCCTTACCAAAGCCACCCAGTGGCTATGCTGTTGACCCCATTTGATGAATCAGTAAACTGAGGCTGAGAGAGGTAAGGTGCTGGCCTGGATTTGAACTCGTCTGTCTAACCATGTGCATTCCCGTGAATGTTGAGTGAGCACCTACTATTTGCCCTGGAGACATAGCAATAGATATGATTGAGGCGGTGGGGACGAGGGGATACCCAGGAACCATCAGATAGCCAGCCTGGTGGCAACCAGCAGGTCAGGCCTCCTGGGGCAGATGTGGCCCAAAGCAGATGTATGATGCACACACCGTTAGCAAGCGTCCATCATGAACCTCATTTTTAGAGGAGACTGAAGCTTGAGAGGAAGCACCTCTCCTGGGGCCCTCCAGTTGCTCAGAGTGGAGGTGGGACTTTCACTCAGGTCTGGCTATTCCCTGGGGCCCAGTGAGGGGCAGGCTGTCATCTGATGGTCCTGGGCCTTGGTGCACCAGAGAAGTCCCTTCACCTCTGTAGGCCTAAGTTTCCACACCTGTGAAATGGGTAGAAGAGTCACAATCTCTGCAGGCTATGGGAACAAAATGAGATAATCCCTGTTGGACATTTAGCCAGACCTGACCCATGAGGAATACTCTATTAGTGACATACTTCGGTCATTGCCGGGGAAGGTGTCACTCTTCCTACCCTTCCTCCTGGCTCTGACTTTGCCAAGTCCTGCCCTGCCTGGCCTAGGCTCAGAGCTCAGAGCTGGCTTCAGTGGTTTGTCAGGTGCCCACAGGACAGCTTTTCTCCATGTCCCCTTACAAACTGTGCCCCCTGCCTGCTCTCCAGGGCTTCATATCAAGACCTGTCCTGCCCCTCCAGACTTATCCTCCTCTAGGCCTGTAAACAGGACTCAGCATCTGCCTCCCTACTGAGCTGGCCAGTGTTTGGTCTCTGCCCACAGCAGGGGCTGGGGCTTTCCTCAATGGCTCCTGGAGTCTGGAACTTAGCAGGTGCTCCCGCGGGCACCTCAGCCTTCCCAGGACCCCGAACCCAACCTGCAGAGCGAGTACATGAGCTTCTGCTTCTTGGTAGATAACCACAATACCCTTGTAATCCCAGCTACTCAGGAGGCTGAACTGTGAGGATTGCTTGAGCCTGGGAACTCAGCCTGGGCAACATGGTGAGACCTCATTTCTTCAAAACAATAATAAAAGTACAGCCCTTCTGTGGTCTAGGCCCAGTTCTAAACACCTTGCCTATATTAATTTATTTAGACCCTACAACAACCCCCTACAGAATGCTGCCATCATCCTACGCATTTTCAGGTAGGGACACAGGCAGAAGGTGGTGAAGTGACTTGTCTGAGGTCACCAGCTGGCACGCGATGGAGCCTGGATTCCAGAGTCCTCATTATCGATGAACTTGTGTTTCTGTGGCCCCAGACCCAATACCAGTAGGCTCAGCATATTCTCTAAGTCTCTGCCTGGCACACACACACCTCTTCAGACCAACGCCCCCCCCCCCACCATAAGGTCTCCTGGTCCCCTTTACGCTCCAGTAAACTTGTGAGAACTGTTTTCCCACCGTTGATACTTCCTGGGAGACCTGGATGGAACAAAGCTGTCTCTGGGAGCCTCAGGGATTGGCCAGGTGGGTACGGGCTGAAATTGAGGTGAGTCTGCTTCCCCACTGGGCCCCTCTTCCAGCTTCCCCCAGACCTCATCACTTGGTTCCATCCCAGTCAATTCAGTGGGGACTGATAAGGCCCCACTCATCTTCTGACATCGCTGCTTGCTCTGAAGAGTGAGGGCAACCTGCAAGGGAGTCACTGTCTGTCCCTGGGGTATGGGAGCAGGAGGCCCTGAGAGAGGCCTGCCCCAGGCATGGCCCCAAATTGGACTAACTGCATGGTTCTGAGACCCCACTCAGCTGAGCACCCGCTGTGTGCTGAGTATACCTGCCAACTGGGACAATTCTCACCACCTAGAACAGGGCAATTGAGGGGCTCTCGTGGTCAGCTGCACTGGGGGTGGATAGGAGAAGCTGGTGTGGGCGGGCAGGGCCCGGGTGTGTCTGTCAGCCCTGCCTCAGGGGAGACGGTCCTTAGTCAAATAACTCAGTGACATAACTGCAAAGGGCCACCTGTCCTGTGAAGGTGCTGTCCCAGGTGGTTCTGGGAGAGTTCCTCACAGGGACACAGAGCCCCTCTTCCTCAGGGACCCCTGGGATGAGGTCTGTAACATGCTGAGCTATCAGGAGGGTGGGGAGACAGCTTTCCCCACAAGCATGAGGACAGATGCCAGGAGGTAGGTGACAGCAGGAGCTATAGGGGTCCTTGTGGGGGAGCAGAAGAAAGCACAGGGGCCCGTGCCTGAAGCTGGGGCAGGCAGGGGGAGGATCTAGAGGTCCTTTTGAGGGGTGTTAACTTGGAGGGGTCCCAATCTCACCTCCAGGCCACAGGAGCCCCCACTCAGCACCTGGAGCTCCCACCCTGACTAATGGCTGTGAAATTGTTAGGTCCTTTTCAGGGACAGCTGTCCAGGAGGCAGAGGCAGGTGAAGTTCTTGGCCCAGCCCCCACCCACCAAGATGGAGGCATCAGGGCCCCATGAGCCTCCCCACAGCCTGTCCCTACCTGTAGGAGCCAGGTGTGTTAGTGCACATGGGCGTGGGAAGGGTCTGTGCACACACAGGGATGAGCAAGTGGGCAGAGGTTCAAGTGTGTGTGTGTGTCCATGGGGGACACAGCAGGGTCATGTGTGCACAGATGGGGACCAGGTACAGGTGGGGGATGCATGTACATGTGAGGTCTGCAGGGCCACAGGCTGCCAGGACCAGGATGTGGGACTCCACCTGGGGGCTCCAGCCCTTGGAGGGCCTCAAGACCTCTGTCAAGGCCGCTGCCTGGTCCTGCTGCCCCAGGGCTAAAGGATGGTTTCCTCATGAAACTCCACAAAGTTTATGGTCAATCTTCAATAGTCTGATCTCTGCTTTGGAGGGTTCAGCTGACCTTAGATGGTGCAGTCTCTGGCCTTGCATGGACTAGCCTCCGACCTTGAGTGGTCCAGCTTTCAGCCTTGAGCAGCCCAGCTGTGAGCGGTTACTCAGTCTGGGTTTCCTGGAGCAGAGTCCTCTCTGTTGAGGAACTTGGAACTGGTTCTCTAAGGAATTTTGGGTGATGTCACCCTTCTCACTGAAGAGCAGCCTCAGCTGGCCTCAGCTGACCACAGCCGGGTGTCTCAGAATGAGCCACCATTTCCCCAGTAACTCCCCCAGACTACCTAGAACCTCAGTCCTAGAGGCTAGAGGTCCAGAGTCCCCTAGTCAGCATGAGATTAAGTCCCACCATGAGATTAAGTCCTGACTTCCCTTCTGCCTCCTGTCCCTGGTTAAGTTTCCAGGGTGTCTCCAAGACTCATCTCTGGCCTCCCTGGACTTCCCAAGCGAGGTTTGACCTCCTCCTCTGGACTCTCTTAGTGCCCCAAATGTTCATCCTCCAAGCACTCACACCAGTGGGTGACAATTTCTCTGTTGCTCTGGCTCCTCTGCCAACCAGGGGGCATCTCCAGAGATAGATCTTTTAGGGTATACCTGTGTCCCTGACATCACCCCAGGCAGATATTGAGGGGGGGAGCTGGGGGAGGGTGCTAAGCAAAGGAACAATGCTCTCCTGGCACCTACGGGGAAGGTACTGGGGCTGGGGTGGAGGCAGGGAGACCCCTGAGCAGGGCAGTGAGGTGCCAGTGAGTGGCAACAGTGAGGAGAAGGAGGATTCTCCAAGTCCTAGGGCCTCAGTGGGGCAGCACATTGAGGCCAAGGCCGGCAGAGGACCCTGGCCTCCCATGCCCAGTGTCCTCCCTGACCACTTCTAGCTTGTAGGCAGCATGATAAGCCTGCAACCTGCCTCCTGAGGGTGTGGCCCCTGAACATCAGTGGGGAGGAAGGGGTGACAGTGGCAGGACCAAAGTCCTGAGCGGGTGTCCTAAATAGAGGTGGAGACCCCCCATGGCCTCAGCTCACCACCCACACAGAGGCCCTGCCAGAAGCCCTGTCCCTTCCTCCCACCCATCCAAAGGTCACCTCCCAGTCACTCCATCAGCCCGTCTCCTCCAGCCCCAAGACTACTGCATCGGTCTGAGCTCTTCCTTCTCCCTCTCCCTGCTGCCTCCTCCCTCCTTCTCCCCAGTCACTTCCTGAGGGATATTTACAAATTGCTTGTGTTGTTTTCTGCAACTTCAAACCCTGCTAAAGCTCTCAGGGTCACCCTAGTCTTCTTCCTTGGCCCATGGTCCACCCACTAGGTGACTGGCCCTGCCTCCCCCAGAGTTGCACATGTCCTCCTCCTGCATTCCCCAGTGCTTTAGTCAGGGCTGTCCCCCACTTCTATCCTGCTCTCCATGCTTCCCCTCTGCTCGCGAGCATGCCCCTAATAGTTCCAATCCTTTCAGGGGAGAACATGCTGCCCACCTGCCCTGGAGCTCGGCTGCCCTTAGAGCCCTCTGCAGAGTAGTTGTGCGAATATTTGATTTAGTCAAGAGCAGGGTCCTCATCTGTCCACCCATTGTGGGGAACCAGAGCAGACTCCACACAGACACTCCTGCGTCTGTAAGTGAGCAGTGACTGGCAGCAGGCTGGTGTGGAGCAGAGCAAAGCCTTAGGCTCTGCACAGGGTGGATGCACAGACCTGGGCGGGGGCACAGCTTGTAGTGCCCCAGGGCCCTGACTTCCAGGGGAAGCTATTTCCAGCTCCCAGAAACAGGAAATGGGAAATGAGTCACAGCATGAGCAGGCTGGAGGCTGGTGGGCACCCAGGGTGTGACTGACAAGCACCTGCAGGCAGGCCCCGGCCAACACCCAGGGCCACAGGAAGGAGCCCCTCTTCCAGCACGCATGTTGTGAGGTCATCCCAGATGTGGCCACTGGGCCCATTGTCTGGCCACACTGGGAGGACAGGATAGGACAGGAGACCAACCACCCAGCTAAAACCCATCCTGGGCCCCTTCAGGGGCTGGAGCTGCAATTATGTCATTTACCTGAATGTGAGCAGAGCTGCCACTGACTCCATTTTGCAGAAGGCCAAAGAGAGGCCAGGGCTTGCCAAGGTCACATTGTCAGGGGTGGCTCAGGGCTTGAACTCAGCTCTGTGAGACCATGGCAATCTCTCTGGCTTCCAAGCCTGAGGGAGGACAGGAGGCTCGGGACTCTAAAACTGCTCCAGAAGCAGCCACCAAGAAGGTGCAGGGAAAGGGCCATGGCCCTGCTGGGCCAGCGTTCTCAGACCAGCTCCTTCTCTAGCTGAAAACGGGGCCAGGGCCTCCCTCAAGGGCCTTGGTTGGCTAGAGGCTGGGTCAAAGCCAGGGCTCTATAGCTAGGAAGGTCCCCAAGCTGGGGTTCCTGGGCAGAGAGCTCCAAGTAGTCTGTAGAGGTTAGGAGTTAGGAGATCCTCTGGCTCCTTGCATCGTAGCCCAGGGCTCTAAGGACCCCAAGGTTGGAATTGGCTGGGGGCAGGGAAACCAACCTGGGAGCCCCATGCAGACCAGGGCCAGCACAGGCCAGCTGTGGGCAGCCCTGTCAGAGGTGAGATGACTCAGGGGCACTTTCACTTCCCCACCAGGACCTGTATCACCCATCTCACTTCCCCCTGGTGCCAGGGTAGAAATCCCCTCCCCCAGCTGGAGCTGGGCTGGACGGGCAGTGCAGGTGCAGACAGGCACCTGCTGAGGGGCAAATCACAGGCAGAACCATGCAGGATGGACCCCCAGATACACTAGTCATGACCTCTAGTCTGGGGATGTTTTGAAGGCTTTTCTTCTTTGTGTCTGAATTTTCTAAGTTTTCCTCAGTGTATCTGTATTGTTAAAAATAAGCATGAGGGGTAGTGGTGGACTAGGAGTGAGGGTTTTTACAGGCAGTTGGAGGTCATAGGGTAGCTGGACAGTAAGGAGGTGCTAGCTGCCCCCTGACCACGCTGGCCTTAGTGCCCTGCATGCACTGAAGGTTGGGGTGGGGAGGCGGGGACGTAGTGAGGCCCTTGAGTGAGGCCCGGTCTCTGAGAATTGCCATCCCCAGTGCAAGGTGCTTACCAGACCCAGGCGGCACCTGCATGGGTCAATTGGGAGGTGGTTCCCTTTGCCCCCTCCACCCACCAGCCCCTCTCTCCTCACCAGACCTTAAGGCCACTGGTGGGGCTTGGGAGCCAGGAAGCCCAGGAGCCCTGCACCTTCTCTTGCCCATCCTACATTGGGCCCAGAGTGATTGGGAGGGGGGCCAGGAAGAGAAGTGAGAAGCCTCAGAAGAGGCCCCTAAATGCCACGGTCACAGCAGGATTGGCAACAGGTTTGAGCCCCCACCAAGGCCCTGACCCTTAATTCACCTCCATTTGTGGGGCCCTCAGCCCCCTCAGAGAAGATGCTGGGGGGAGGAGGGCTCATGCTATTTTGAGCTTGAGTGGTGGGATGTGGTTTATGGGATTCAAGGTCCAGGGCTCTGCTCGCACCTCCATGCCCTGGACCCTCTCAACCGAGAGACCTCACCACCAACAGCAACCCCAGCTCCTGCCCTCGCCAAGCAAGGGCACCCCCCAGGCCTTGCTCTGGGACCATCCAGGTGATGCTCTTACCCCCACATTACAAAAAGGGAACTGAGGCTTAGAGAGTCAAACTCACTGCCCGGACAGACAGCCAGAGTAGTCCACGTGCAGCCCTTGTGGGTCGTCCCTCCCACACCCCAGTGTCTATGCCCCCACCCCATACCCCAGCCCTTCTGAGGCTGACTCTCCTCTCCTGACCCCTGAGTGAACAGTGAAGATCATGGGGCAGAGGCTGGTGTCTCTTTCCCTGCTCAGCTCAGCTGGTATCCACGGAGGGTCACCTTTAGGCCCAGTGCGGGGGGGTGGGGTGGGGTGGGTGGGGGGTGTGGCCACATAACAGAGCAGACGGCCACAAACCAATGCACTCAGTCCACAGAGTGGGGGGGTATGGAGTGGGGCCTCCTGAGAACAGGAAGGTGCTGACTCCAGTTCTGCCTGGCTGGGGAATGGGGAGTGGGGCTGTCAGGAAAGGCTTCCTGGAGGAGGCGATGCCTAATTTCAAAGAGGCGCAGGAGCCACCTGCAGAGGCAGGAGAGGCCAGAGCACACTGGCTCAGTCTGTGCCTGGTGCCCACCCTGCCCGACCCACCCCTCCCCTCTCCAGCCCTTCCCGCCCTGACCTCCCGCCCTCACCCCTCCTCTCCTGCTCACTGCTCTGCAGACTGGATGGTGATGGGAGGTAAGAATCCAGACAGACCCACAGGCTCTCGGGCAAGGAGAAACTGCTCAGAAGGAAAAAAATAAACATTAATTTCATTGTCTTCACTCCCAGATCCTGCCTGCAAAATAAAAATCAAGTGAAACTCCAACCAGGAGGGCTTTATTTGGGAAAGCTTTGAACTAGAGGGACTGAACGGTGGACACAGGCCCCAACCCCTGTGGGTGGTGGAGAAAGTAGGCCCTGTCCCCTGTGGTGGGGGAGTGGACAATACGGTTACCATGTGGGCAGCCCTGCCCACGGTGCCCCCGTGCTGAGTGCCTGTGGGTGCTCCCCCACCCTTCTTTAGTAGGTCCTTAACAGCTGCGAGGCAGGACAGACTCCCCCCCATACTAGTCATAAAACTGAGGAGCCTGCTCACCAGTGCTCAGTCACATAGCAGAGCTGGGATTTGAACTGGGGGCTCTCTGACCCCACAGCCCATTAGCTTGTCTGGCCCGTGCCCCAGTTCACAGGGCTGTAGGAGCAATTGGTGAGCAGGAAACGCAGGCAGGGTCAGCCCCTGCACGCCAGCTAGCTCTGCTCACCCTTACAGGGGAGGGGGGCTCACTCCTCACAGCCATTTTCATGTATTTCCCATTGTTGGAAATGTCCACTCCTGCCCACCTCTAGCCTGGTCCCTAGTCTCTGACTGGGAGACCAAGAGGCTCAGGAATTATGGGACAGGACTGGAGGCACAGCCCATGGGACACCTCAGCCCCCAGTTCCTGGCCAGGTTTGCCAGATCCACCCCTGGAGCCCGGCTCCTTAGTGCAATCCCTGCCCTCTGTGCACAGGTGTGCTGGTCAGTGTCCTCCCCTCCTCCTGCCTTACCTCTCCCTGGCCCCCCTGGGCCAGCGCTTTGCCCCGACACATCCCCACCTGAGACCATATCCACCAAGGGGACTTGGGGTATGATGCAAGGGACTGCCTCCACCCGGCACTGTTTCTGATGCTACCTCCAGGCCACACCTGTCTGGTGGCTCTAGTGAGGGCTGTAAATGGAATGTGGAGCTGGCAAGAGGAACTGAAAGGCCACAGGAGCAGAGACAGTGTCTGGTCCTCCCAGCACTATGGTGCCTTTGGGGGGAACTTAGGGTCTCTCTTGGACCTCAGAGAACCCTACCCCTTAAAGGCACTCACAGCCCTGTGCACAGCATCAGCCCTGTTGCTGCCAGGCCCAGACAGGGGCTTCCCATCTCCCTGAGACCCTCCCAGGAAGGTATAATTAGGCCCATTTTACAGATGGGGCTGCTGCAGACCAAGGCACTTGAGCTGTGGCTCCAACAGGAGCCCCCTAGGCCAGGCCGGGCTGACCCCATGCGGGGCCTGGGTGCCTCCTCCCTCTACTTCCCTCCAGGATTGACCTCAACAGCCCCTGGTTGGGCTTTTCCCAGAGCCAGGGCCGGAAGCAGGAGTCCGAGTGTTTGTTCAGGCTGGGCTGGGGCTCCGGGTAGGCGAGGAGGAAACAGCCGCAAGATGTTTGTCCAAGCCTGGGGTCAGGCTGGCAGGAGGAAGGAGGAAGGGCGGGAGGAGCAGAAGGTCAGAGTCAGCACCTCCATGGCCAGGCCTCACCTTCCTGCCTACAGAAACAGGGCTGCACACAGTAGGTGCCTGGAGGATGAGGAATGATGTGGAAAGAGATGCTGGGACCTCAGCCAGCAGCATAGACCCCAACCCAGTTCCTCTGGACTTCCTCTCCCTCTCCGAACCACCTACCGCCACAATTGATCCTTGGCGACCTGCTGGCTTCACCTCCCAAACACACCGGCTTCCCGCTCAGCCATGCAGCAGGGTCCTCACAGCTCCCAGTGGCTCCCTCACTCCTGTGGCTTGTCCTTCTGGCAGTTGTGAGGGGTCCTATTAACAGGCATTTGGCCCTCACCCCCCTCTGCTCAATACTCATCCAGGTCCCGCCTCTGTCAGAGCAAAAGAAATCTCCCCTGGCCTGAATTGTGGTCCCCAGATTCATATGTTGACCCCAACACCTCAGAATGTGACTGTTTCTGGAGATAGGGCCTTTAAAGAGGTAATAAAGTGAAAATGGGGTGCTATGGGTGAACCATAAGAAGAGATTCGGGCACAGACTGTGCACAAGGAAAGACCAAGTGAGGACACAGCCAGTAGCGACCGTCTGCAAGCCAAGGAGAGCAGCCTCAGAAGATGCAACACTGCCACACCTTGGCCTGAGACTGCAGCCTCCAAGTCTGCAAGAATTAGGTTTGTGCTGGTAAGCCACAGAGTCTGTGCCCTGTTGTTGTAGAAGCCCAGCAAACCAATGCACCCCGAGCCCTGTGACATCTGCCACCGGGCTGCTTCTGTGCTCCCCTTTGCTCTCTGCTCCAGTGACACCAGCCTCTGGCTGTGGCTTGTGCGCTGAGCACACCCCATCTGCTAGGACTTCAGGACTTGGGACTTGCTGGGCCTTCTCCCCAGGTCTCCCGTGCTGCCGCCTCCTTATCACTCAGGTCTCTGCTCACATGTCTCTCCCCGACCCAGGGCTTGTCGGGGTTTACATCCATCTCTGCACTGGACATTGACCTTTACCAGGTTAGAAGCTGAGTCCCCTGTGCCAGAATAGGTCCTGGCCCATGGCGGCTGCTCCACAAAGATCTCTTGAAGGCAGGCCCCTCCTGTCACCACCTCCCCCATCTTCCAACTCAGCATTATAGGCACTCAGAGGCAGACCAGGGCCTCCAGGTGCCTTGTGTGTTCAGGGGGTGCAGCCACGAGGCTTACCTGCCTGCCAGGGGCAAGGCTGCAGCCTCCCACACCCTTGGTTTTCACTACCACACCTAGGTTTACTCCCCTCAGGCCCATCTCTCTCGATGATTCCAAAGCCTCCTTATTTGGGAAGGAGGCTTCAGGACTGAGCAGGTAGGACCAGGCTGAAACCCAGCCCCATCACTTCTGATGTGCAGACTTAGTGCCAGCTCCTCTCCCCAAGGACTGGGCATCTGGGGTGGGCCTGAGCATAGGAAGGTTTATGCCTGCTCAGGCTGGGGCTGGTGGCACCAGGCATCTGTGCAGCTGGGTGTCATGTGGGCTGGCTGCTCCTCAATGTGGGAACAGGATGACGAAAGGCCAGGAAACCACTAGCACTCCCAGTGGGGCGGGCGGGTGGGGGCTGTTTCTGGGCACCTGCTCTTTTGTTTAACTAACACTCTCTTGAGAGGAGTCCAGTCCCACTGTGCAGTTAAAATAAAAGAGTCTGACAACGCCAAGTGTTGGTGAAGATGTGGAGCAACAGGAACTCTCCTGCAGTGCTGGGGTGGGGGCAGTGAAATGGTGCAGCCACCCTGGGAAACATTTAGTAGTTTCTTTTTAAAAAGACAAGTGTAGACTTGTGCCTCCTAGCCGTCCCACACCTAGTTACTACAATGAAACAAAAACATAGGTCCATGAAAACCTGTACACATACGTTAGAGGAAGCTCTATTCACAACTGCCCAAACTGGAAAGAACCCAAATGTCCCTTAGCTGCTCAACAGATAGACAAATGGAGGCACATCCATAGAATGGAATAGAAAGGAATCAGCTTCTGATACCCAAGACACCATGGACAGATTCCCACACCACATGATTCCAGTTTATATGACATTGTGGAAAAGGCAAAGCTATAGAGATAAGAAAGAGATCAATGGTTGTCAGAGGCTGGGCTGGGGACAGGGGTTGACTAGGCAGGGGCCCAGGGAATTTTCTGGAAACTGGAAATTTAACTTTTGTAGCAGTAGGGTCTCGCTATGTTACTCAGGCTGGTCTCAGTCGAACTCCTGGCCCCAGGTGGGCCTCCCTCCTCAGCCTTCCAAGTTGGGGGGATTACAGTCTTGAGCCACCAGGCCGCTGTTCATGTTTTGTTCAGAGTTTTCAGAGCACAGTTGCATAAAACTTCATCAGCTTTCACATTAGAGATCTGTCCACTTCCCTGAGACAAATTATAACCACAGGAAAAAGAGTTTGTATCAAATCCTTTCAGGCTGCCGCACTGGACGGAACTGAGTCTAGGCAAGTCCCTGGCCTCTAGGACAGCCCAGGTGGGAGGCACCCAGACCTGACACTCAGAGGGCACAGGGTCCCAACTCCTCCACCCTGTCCCACAAGGGGGACGGTAAAGCCCATTGTCTGCCTATCCATTCTGGCTTTGTCCGCTTTCCCCAGGTGCAGACGGAAATGGGATGCACTGAGGCGGAAGGAAGCCTAGGGAGTCCACAGAGAATGAAGGAGGTCCTCCTCCTGCCGGTGCCTGGGAGGGCTCCAAGGCTGGCTTATCTGGGCTCAGGTCCTGGGCCCAGTCTGCCCCTGCTGTGAGGACTCCTCCTCCCAGCCTTGGCTCGGATCACAGGGTAGTGACAGTGGCAAACACGCTCTCCTCTGGCTCTGAATGGGCTTATGCAGTGTGCAGCCCCAGAGACACTCTCAAGTGCCTCAGAAACCAGGGAAGAGTCAAATGGAGGGGAACTTTCTCAGGGATGGTCACTGGGAGCAAAAGCAAGAGCTAAAGGAATCAGGGACAACCATTTCTGCCCTTGCTAAAGCCCCCATTCTGTGCAGGCACTAGAACATACCTGGAGTCCCGATGACGGTTGGGAAGAGGGTGGACAGAGAGGCCAACAACACTAAAGGAATTTCATCTGCACAGATGGGGGACCAGGCAGGAGGGCGTCAGGACCTTGGGTGGTCTTTGAAGGCTCCCTGAGAGGTGACACTCCAGAGAAACCACAGAAGAGGAAGCCTGGACGGGGGCTGGGACAGAGGGACCCGTGAAGGGGTGCTTGGTGGGTGTGAGGCCAGTGAGCAGAGGCTTGGGTGAGTGGATACCAGGTCAGAGTATGGCCTGTGGGAGGCCAGACTTGAGGGGAGAATCAATGGTGGGCTTGGGGAAGCCCCTTTTTGAGAAAAGCGGAAGTCAGGAAGGCTGTGGATCTAGTCATGCTCCTTCACATCCCTGGGCCGCAGTTTCCCTCGTAAAGAGCATCTGGGTTAGAGGTTCTGAAATTCTGGCTCATCACAGACCAAGATTAATATGGTTTTCCTTTGGTTGTACAAGAAATGGGCCTGCCCCGGTGCACAACAGACAGACCTGAGGCTGAAGGGAAATCGAACCTGCTAGTCAGGGACCCCAAGTGGCCTCAGGAAGCACCACCCAGGCAGGGAAATTCCAGGTCTCAGACACGGAGGCGGCATGTCCCAAAGAAGCCACCAGAGGGAGACAGAGACCAGGCTTGCATACAGTTTAAAACTAATTTCAAAGTTGCTGAAAAGTTCTGAGAATAACTAAGAACTCCTGGATCCCCCTCTTAACTCGGACTCACCAGGTTTGAACACCCTGCTCCCCACCCTTGAATATGCAACCCCTGTCCAAGCATGGAGAGTAGGTTGAGGGCGTGGTGCCCTTTGCACCCTAAACTCTTCACTGCATTTCACTTTTGCGCAAGCTCAGCAGAGTTTTCAAGATCAAGTGATCTGACCGTCACATAGCACTATTTAATCTGCAGCCTACTCACATACTGCCATTTGCCCCAGATCTTTTTATTTATTTTATTTTATTTATTTTGAGACAGAGCCTCAAGCTGTCCCCCTGGGTAGCGTGCTCTGGCATCACAGCTCACAGCAACCTCCAACTCCTGGGCTCAAGCGAGTCTCCGGCCTCAGCCTCCCAAGTAGCTGGGACCACAGGCACCTGCCACAACACCCGGCTATTTTTTGGTTGCAGCCATCATTGTTGTTTGGCGGGCCGGGCTGGATTCGAACCCGCCACCTTAGGTGTGTATGTGGCTGGTGCCTTAGCCACTTGAGCCACAGGCGCCCAGCCTGCCCCAGGTCTTCTACAGCATCCTCCCCACCTCCATCCAGGTTCACTCAGGGTCACATTAAGTTGTTCACCTTTGTCTTAATTGCAGTTCACTCACTGAGCTTCCTTGAGCTGGAGTAGGATGGGTGTAAAGTACTCCAGCTCCTGTTCTCAATGGCATGCTCCGGGCAGGCTCAGGTCCCCCCAGGAAAAGGGCTGGGACCTGGGCAGGGCAATGGGAGGAGCTTCAGGGGGCAGAGAACTAACTTGCATCCATCCTTCCCGGTCTGGCCCATTTTCCCAGGCCCTTGGCCCAGGGGTCCCTCCTGATTCACCCACTACTTCAAAGACAGCAGCAAAGACTCCTCTAAAGGCATTAACCTCTGGAGAAAGCAGGTTTGGGAGAGAAAAAAAAAAATCCCCTATTCTGCAGCAGACAGAAACCCCCTGTAGGTTAAGTCTTGCCTGGGTCTGCAGAGGGAAGAGGCTGAGGGGGTCTGGAGACTGGGAAATGCACTCTTTTGATATTTAAATTGTTATTGACAAAATACTGTCCTGACAATTACTTCATTAAGCTTTAATGTGAGCAAAAGTATAATCACTTAGGAACCCACCTATACTGACAATAAGACGTAGTCAAAGTCCCCTTTGAAGAGAGCAAAGATGCAGTCAGGTTTCTTGCTGTGTCTGGTCCTCAGCTCAGGCTCCTCTGCGGGTGGGATCAGCCCCGAAGGGAACTCACTTCCACCTTCAGAGTGTGGGGCGGGGAGAACATCAGCTCTAGTGGGGTGAAGAGGAGGAAAAGCCTTCAGTGAACACACATTTCTCAGTACAAACAGAAGGTGTGCTGGGAAATCCCTTGGTGGAACGTGACCTCCAGGTGCCCTGCAGGAGGCGGAGGAACAGGAGGTCCTTGCCCATGAGTGCCCCTTGTGCCCTTTGGAAACAATGGTGTTGTCACTGGAGGAGGAGGTGCAGGAACAAGGCCGGGCCGGGTGCTACACAGTCAGCAGGGAGAGATGATTGGGCACAATTAAATGACCAAGGTCATCTTTGGCACCATTTCTACTGGATTGCATTTCTGAAGACACAGCCCCATCCTTTTACCCACAGAAGGGGTATTGACACATCTGAGTTGAGCTGGCCCAGACTGTGGTCACAATTAGAGGAAAACCTGCCCTGCCACGTGTAGAAAGCTGGATCCCAACTCCTTCAGCCTGATGGAGGAGTCACCATCCTACAGTCTCATTCCCCTGGAGAGGACAGGCAGTACCCAGTGTCAGACGGTGCCCTCTGAGGGTCAGTTAACCCATCCCAGTTGGGTCTCCTCCCTCCTTGGGCATCTGATGGTCCTGGGGATTCCCTGGGTTGCAGGCGAGCGTCACACAGGTCCTGCCAGAAGGCAGGAGGCAGAGACAAGCTCTAGTCAGAGGAGCTGAGGGTCTCGTGGCCAACGTTCTCTGCTGTATTTGGAACACCAAGTGCAGGAGGACCTTTTCCTAAAAGGTCCAATTTAACCTGTGTTGTAGCTAAAATTTGTCTGTGGTGAGAATTTGCTTTCCTTAAGTCACTGAAGATTCTTTCATCCTCTCAACTGGCAACCAATTAGGATGTGCTTTTTCTCAGAGGAGAGAATCTTTCCTTCATAAGAACAAAATCGCTCTGATTTTTTCTTCAAGATCTCTGGCTCGCTTCCTGTAGATCTCCAGCTCTTCAGCTGCATGGCTGATCTTTCCATCTACTTTGGAAAGTTTCTCTTCACGCTCTAACCATGATTTTCCTCTACAGTTAATTTCTTGTAGAGTTTGGTTTCGTTTTCTTGGTGCAGCTGAGTCAATCCTTTAAGGTTCTGTTGAAGCTGCTGATTCTCACTTTCCAACTGTGTCTCTTCTGACTGAAAAGATGCTCAGCCTGAAGGATGCTCTGCCAGCTCTTCCTCACGGCGCGTTGCATCCTCAAGTTCAGATTTGCACCTGGTTCTATAGGTTTCCTCCATGCGTTGTGCCTCTGTCCACCCTGAGCCTTCGCACTCTTTTGAGCAGTTTTTTTTGGGGGGGGGTTAATTTGAAGATTCAAAGAATTTAGGTTACAACATTTGCATTTGTTAGGTGGAGTCCCTCTTGTAATTGTGTCCTGCCCCCAAGAGCTGTGCCATACACCCTAACATTGTGCCCATTAAGTGCAAGCACCCCATCTCCCCCCTTCCCACTCCCTCATTCCCTGTCCCCCACCTTGAATAGATTTGAGTTTTTCTCTTCTGTATTAGATCTTCTACTGGGTTCATATTAGTATTGAGTACATTGGATTCTTGCCCCTCCATTCTCATGATACTTTACTGAGAAGAGAAGGCTGCTTTTCAAGTACTTTGCTCTTCCTGCAGCCCTGTGTCCCAGACACACTGGGGCCCCGTATCAGGCCAATGCTCAGGTAGGGAAGTGTGATTGCTGCACCCCCAGATCCTTGGCCTCCTCTGCTCCCAGCTGCGCACTGAGCACAGGGCAGACAGCAGCGATGGGGGCTCTTCCTCAAGACCTTCCTCCTCCATGCCCCTTTTTTCACCTCCACAAGCCATGCGAAGACCAAGGGCTCGCTTTCTCTGTCAACTCAAATGACCATCTTCTACCCGGTTTACTTTGAGGAGACCCCCATCTCTTGGGCTTCCTCAGCAAAAATTTCGTATTAGAACGTGCCAGATGAAATTGGTGTCTTTTTAGATCCCTAAACAGGTGGCTATTGGGAAATTCATATGGCACAATTTAATAGCTGCCAACGGGGACATGCGGAGGCCTGGGCAGGCTGATGTACACGATGGCTTAGTGCCGTCCCTGGCATGGTAAACACTTCATAGCTTTCAGTCAGGGGCCGCCAGGGGGCCATGCTAGGTGAAGGCCACAGAAATGAATACGAGGTTTGTGCCTCAAGAAGCTTGTGAGAGATTCAGGTTGCAGAAACAGAGTCTGAATTAGACTAAGCCAAAAAGGGGAGTAGTTAGAAGTAGATTGGTGTCTCCTACCTGTTCAAAAGACAGACTGAGCAGCCAAAGTGCCAGGAAGATGAGTATGCAGGGGCCGCAGGGAGCTGGGCCCAGCCCAGTGCTAGGTGAGTACCGCCTCCCTCTCCTGCCAGTTTGGGGACTCTCCCTGCCTGTAGCTCTCATGTACCAGCTTCACCCTGACCTGTTCCCAGGGCCTAAGAACTTTCTCTGACTCCTCTGGTCCCAAGCTCCACAGCACCAGGCTGCCCCGGCTGGCAGATGGGAGGGAGGTGTGAGCCTGGAAGGGAGGGATGTCGGCAGACAACACCTCACATGTCCACCAGCACGTGTGTCACTTGACTGCCAGTGATGGAAAATACCCAACTCTGGCTCGGCGCCTGTGGCTCAAGTGGCTAAGGCGCCAGCCACATACACCTAAGGTGGAGGTTCAAATCTAGCCTGAGCCTGCCAAAAACAACAATGATGGCTGCAACCAAAAAGTAGCCGGGCGTTGTGGCGGGCACCTATGGCCCCAGCTACTTGGGAGCTGAGGCAAGAGACTCGCTTGGGCCCAGGAGTTGGAGGTTGCTGTGAGCTGTGATGCTATAGCACTCTACCCAGGGGGACAGCTTGAGGCTCTGTCTCAAAAAAAAAAAAAAGAAAAAACCCAACTCAAACTGGCTTCGACAGTTAAGGCTCAGGACACTGGGAGGTTCACAAGATGAGACTGGCTTCAGGCTGGGCTGCACCCAAGAGCCAGGCAGTTTTATCAGGAACCTGCTGTCATCTCTGTGTCTCGGCTTTGCAACCCCCTCCCCCGTAGGACTGCATGCTTAGGCAGGCTGTGCTCCTGGCACCTCTGGGTACACAGGGGCCTTGTAGGGAGTGAGCCCAGGAAGAAGGGCTCCTCTGTTTCAGTACAGCTAGCAAGGGCCTTGGGACCCACCCCACAAGCCTGACATGGGTCACATGTCCATCTCCTGAGCCGGAGATTGTGTTGGGATTATTTCCACGTGAACTCTGGGAATGTGAACAAAAGTTCTCTGGAAGGGAACTTGGAGGAACGGGACTTTATTCCAGTGATTTGCAAATCACAGCCTTGGATGGGCGAAGCAGAGGTGCTCCAGGAAACAAGAGGAGGGTTTGGTTTACAGCACAAGTCCTCACCCAAGCTCTCAAGTCAGGTCCACTTATGCAAATGAAGGATTCAAACTGGCTTCACCTTAGCTGTGATAGGTTGGTTCAGACACACTGGAAGTCCCCACGTTGAGTAGAGGTGTGGCTTTTCAGGAAACTTAGGGTACTAGTTTGGCTCCACTTTAAATTTAGGCCCAGTTAGCCATTCAGGATGCATCTTGAAGGACTGGCTCCTTGAGTTTCACATTGTTCATAGGAGTGAGGAAGCAGGTGGAGTTTACCAGAAGGATGCAGTCTGGTTAAACACACATTCACTAACAGAAGCGATTCAGTGAGTAACAGAGCAGCAGCCCCGGGCAGCTCGACTGCGTGGATGTGAGGAAATCAGGGCAGGCTTCACAGAGGAGCGGCTGCCCAGGCCTCAGAAAGTTAGCCCTGGAATTGCTATAACAGCCACTCTAGCTCTTACCAAAAGGATTGTAAAGCAGGACTAAAACAAGTGCGGCCTTGTTCACAGCAGACAACAGATGGAGACAGCCGAGATGTCCATCACCCACTTCATGATAAACCAAATGTGGTCTATACACACTGTGAAATATTACAGTATTCAGCCGTAAGAAGGAATGAGGTTTTGACACATCCTGCAACATGGATGAACCCTTACACGACTGTGCTCAGTGAAAGAAGTGAGACACAAACGGTCATATATCGTATGATTTCATTTATAGAAAACACCCAAAATAGGTAAGTCCGCAGACAGAAAGCATCATGGTGGCTCCCAGCGTGGGGCAGGAGGGCAGGATGGGAGTGACAACTTCACACTTAACGTTTCCGGTTGGGCGATGAAAGTGCTTTCAAATCCACAGAGATGGGGGTTGCACAATACTGCAGACATACTAAGTGCTGCTGAATTGTTCACTTTTAATTGATGGTATACGAGTTCCACTTTTTCTTTTTCTTTTTTTGAAACAGAGTCTCACTCTGTCACCCTGGTAGAGTGCCATGGCGTCACAGCTCACAGCAACTTCCAACTCCTGGGCTCAGTGCTGCTCTTACCTCAGCCTCCCAAGTAGCTGGGCCCACAGGCTCCCGCTACAATGATGGTTATTTTTAGAGATCAGGTCTCACTGATCAGGTCTCACTCTGGCTCAGGCTGAGCTCAGACTCCCAATTTCAGGCAATCTGCCTGCCTTGGCCATAAGTTTCACTTTAATAAAAAAAGAACAATAACATTTCACCAGCAAAAACAAAAACAATCAAAAAGGACAAGTGATGTAGCTTCTCTAGTATTTGTTTCAAAAGGATTAAGTGGTTGGTACTTATTGATTTCAGTACAATATACCATTACTTTTTTGTGAATGATTGAAAAACTTCTTAACAAAAAGTTAAATAAATAAGAGTCATGACTAAAAAAAAATTGCCAAAGATAATGGCAAGGAACTTTTTCCTTATATTTTCTTTTCTTGGTTTTTTTTTTTTTTTTTTTTTTGCAGTTTTTGGCTAGGGCTGGGTTTGAACCCGCCACCTCCAGCATATTGGGGCTGGCGCCCTGCTCCTTTGAGCCACAGGCGCTGCCCCTCCTTATATTTTCTTTTAGGAGTTTTATGGTTTCAGGTCTTATAGTTGAGTCTTTGATATATTTTGAGTGAATTTTTGTATATGGTGTAAACTTGGGGTCCCATTTTCTTCTTTTACATGTGGATATCTGATTTTCCCAACCCCATGTATTTAAGAGGTGATCTTTTCCCATCGTGTATTCTTGGTGGCTTTGTTGACCAGACATGCGCCAGTTTATTTTGGGGCTCTATTCTGTTCCGCTGGTCTACGTGTCTGTTTTTCTGCCTGTGCCATAGTGTTTTCATTATTACTGTAATACAGTTTGCAATCAGGAAACGTGATGTCTCCAGTTTGTCCTTTCTCAAGAGTGCTTTAGCTACTTGATGTCTTTCGTGCTTCCACACAAATTTTAGGATTGTTTTCTGTGAAAACTGCCATTGGAATTTTGATAGGGATTGCACTGGATCTGTAGACTACCTTGGGTAGTGTGCACGTCATAACAAGTATTTTTTTTTTGAGACAGAGTCTCAATATGTCACCCTTGGTAGAGTGCCCTGGCCCCACAGCTCAGAGCAACCTCAAACTCCTGGGCTTAAGTGATTCTCTAGCCTCAGCCTCCCAAGTAGCTGGGACTACAGGTGCCCACCACAATGCCTGGCTATTTTTTTTTTTTTTTGTTGCAGTTGTCATTGTTGTTTAGCAATCCCTGGCCGGGTTCTAATCCACCAGCCCCAGTGCATGTGGCCAGCGCCCTAACCACTGAGCTACGGAAGCTGAGCCAACAATATTAAGTCTTCCAATCCAGGAACACCTGGTACCTCTCCATTTGTTTGTGTCTTCTTCAATTTTTTCATCCATGTTATATATTATAGTTTTCCACATACACATCTTTTACTTCTTTGCTTGTTATTTATATATATTTTATTCTTTTTGATGTTATTGCAAATGGTATTATTTTCTTAATTTTGGGGGGACAGTTTGTTGTTAGTAAAAAGAGATGCAACTGATTTTTCTCTGTTGATTTTCTATCCTGCAGCTTTACAGAATGGATTAAATAGTTGGTAGAGTACTTAGGGTTTTCTACATATAAGATCATGTCATCTGCCACTGCACACAATTGAACTTCTTCCTTTTTAATTTGGTGGCTTTTTATTTCTTTTTATTGCCTAATTGCTTTGGCTAGGATTTCCAGTACTATGCTGAATAGAAGTGGTGAGTGGATATCTGTTTCTTATTCCTGTTCTTAGAGGAAAGCTTTCAGGTTTTCACCACTGAGTATGATGGTCACTGTGGGCTTGATATTTATGGCCTTAATTATGTTGAAGTACATTCTGTTGGGGGGCCTGAGGCAGCCACATATGAACCCTTCCCCTCCAACTCCTCTCCTCCTAAGACAAAGACACAAAGGATCTGGCTAGCCCACTCCCTGAGAAGTTTGCACCAAAAGACCCTAACTTTCAGCGAGCTGTGGAATGTACCCACCCATAGCACAGTGGTTATGGCGCCAGCCACATACACCAAAGGTGGAGGGTTCGAACCTGACCCAAGCCAGCTAACCAACAATGACAACTGCAACAAAAAATAGCCAGGGGTTGTGGCAGGTGCCTGTAGTCGCAGCTACTTGGGAGGCTGAGGCAAGACGATTGCTTGGGACTGGGAGTTTGAGGTTGCTATGATGCCATGGCACTCTACCCGGGATGATCCAATGAGACGCTTGTCTCAAAAAAAAAAAAAAAAGAAAAGAAAAGAATAATCCATGTATCTCATTTACAAAGGGCATGAGCCTTTACTCATTATAGTAAATTAAAAACCATGTGGGATAGAAACAGACACACATCCATACACACACATTTTTGAGACAGAGTGGTGGTGCTCTGGCACCCTGGCTGGAGTTCAGTGGCATCAGCATAGCTCACTGCAACCTCAACTTCTAGGCTCAAGGGATCCTCCTGCCTCATTCTCCCAAGTAGCTGGGACTACATGCACGAGCCACCATGCTTAAATAATTTTTTCTGTTTTTAGTAGAAACTGGGACTCGATCTTACTCAGGCTGGTCTTGAACTCTTTACCTTAAGTGATCCTTCTGCCTTGGCTTATATTTTTCTTTTGAACATTCATTTCTGAATTACTAGCAACATCTTGATGTGCTCTAGAATTCTGACCAGTTGAACACAACTCACAGATTTCATAGAACATACATGGGAGTTTCCACAATCACCATTAGCAGCACTATGATTCTTTATGTTTTACTTTCTCTTTTAGATCCTGAAATATTTTATTTTTATTTTTATTTATTTATTTTTTTGAGACAGAGCCTCAAGCTGTCCCCCTGGCTAGAGTGCTGTGGCATCACAGCTCACAACATCTCCAACTCCTGGGCTCAAGCGAGTCTCCTGCCTCCGCCTCCCAAGTAGCTGGGACCACAGGCGCCCGCCACAACACCCGGCCATTTTTTGGTTGCAGCCATCATTGTTGTTTGGTGGGCTGGGGCTGGATTCGAACCCACCACCTTAGGTGTACGTGGCTGGCACCATAGCCACTTGAGCCACAGGCGCCAAGCCGATCCTGAAATATTTTACACAGTAAGAAAAGACATAGGGACAGGCATGGTGGCTTACACCTGCAATCCTAGCACTTTGGGAGGCCAAGGTGGGTGGATTGCTTGAGCTCAGGAGTTAGAGATCAGCCTGAGCAAGAGTGAGACCCTATCTCTACCAAAAATAGAACTGAGGTGGGATTGCTTGAGCCCAGGAGTTTGAGGTTGATATGAACTATGATGCCACAGCACTCTACCAAGGGTGACAAAGTAAGACTCTGTCAAAAAAAAAAAAAAAAGGGAAGGGAAGGGAAAGACAGGGAGACACCTGCTACCCACCACTATGTAGACATTTTGTACATTTGCCTCCAATATGCCCCTACTGTGCCATACATACCACCCACGCTCAGGCTGGATCTGATTCCCACCTTGTCCAGCCCTGACATGGAACCATTTCAGCTGTCATGGCTCATGCTCCTAGGGACACGCTGAGCTGGGTACCAAGTACTAATATTATTTTATTGCTGGAAGAGAACTAAGGTGACTTTTTAGCAAAGACACAGACATTCAGAAAAAGTAAGATCCTTGCTGCTCAAGATCACACCAAATTTGAAATCTACAAATTGATTCCTTGTCCAGCAAAATGGAGTAGCAAAAATTGCTGGAGCTGTAGTCAAACTCAGCCACATTAAGACCTGACTTCGTCATTTATAGTGAAATGGCTTGCCTGAGGAAAAACCTCAAACCATCTACCCAAGCTTTTTGGTTCATCTGAAAAATAGAAATCACACTATCTCCCTTCAGAGGAAGTGAAAGAATTGGAAATATAACACGTGGCTCTGTGCCTGGAATAGGGATTCAATAAGTAGTGATTTTTGAGTTCCAGGTTTTCAGGAACTCCAAGTATCTGCCAGATATCATTCCAGGTGATGGGACGTTGCCACTAACATGACAATGTTTCTACCACTCTGTTGGTTAAGAAGTCACAAGTAAAATCTATTGTCAGCCAAGTTTATGTGTATCCATTTGCATGTTTTCTTCTCGTGACCATGATGTTTGTGGTTTCTATGGCTAGGATATTCTCCGGCACGTACTCATTCTTTGGTTCCCTAAACCAACTCAAGAGCCAGGGCTGCTCAGGGACCGGCCTAAATTCTGGCTACCAGGCCCTTCCCTGGTGAGAAGGCATGCCACATTCTGGAGAGAGTCAGATGAGTGACACGGGGCCTGTCCTCACGGCATTCTCAGTCCAGCAGTGATCCAGATCTCTGTGTAGCGCTCACTCTCACCAGGTGTGGGGCTACTCACTGCCCAATTCTCGTTTACTCCTCACAACCTGCTCTTTCAAGTATAGTGGCCATTTTACTTGCTAAAGAAAAGCATTAGACAAATTGCATTTAATAGACTTTAATTGAGCAGAGACTGATTGGTGATCAGCCCTAGAACCAGGATGGGTTCAGTGAGGCTGCAGGGTTGCCATATGGCTGGATAATAAATACTGAAGGACAGAAAAAGGGAAGTGAAGCATATACAAAAAGGAAGTGAGGTGTGAGACAGCCCGACCGCTCACAGCTGGGCGTTTGCCTCATTTGAACCTGGTAAACAGTTGGCTGCCTGTTGTTGACCCAAGTCAGCTGCTGTGATCTGCTGAGACGAGGCTACTGTTACCAGCGGCCCATCTGCACATCCAGTCAGGTCATGGCTCACTATGTATGGGAAACTTCACCAGACTTACTCAGTTTAGTGCCATTCTTAAACCTCTTAATTTTGTCTTGAAAACTACTGAACTGAATTCTTTTGTAAGATAAAAAAAATTCTCTTAAACAGCTAAAGTATTCAGCAAAGCAGAAGTCTAAATAAATTTTGTCCAGTTCTCTTGCTGTAGGACTGAAGGATTCTACTGGTAAAGGTGAAAGGGTTTTTGTTGGTTTTCTTCAAAAAAAAAAAAAGAATCGAATTCTGAGTTTCCTCCACCCTCAGTTCCCAGGTAACAGAAATGTGGAGCTCCTCCCCACTCTGGGATCAACAGGCAAAAGACCAAATACCTTTCTCATCATTTCTCAGCCACCCCAGTGATTCGGATGACATGAAAAACAGGTTAGGGTCCTTTTGAAAGGACTATACTTATCTTTAAACAGGAGGCTGGGTCACCTCTCAACACCTTTAATGGCTTTCTTGCCATCATCTCCTAAATCTTTAGCGTTTAAGATTTCTTGCAATTTGGCCCCGCCTAAGATTTGGAGGTTGTACCAGACCCCCTGGCAGCCACTCAAGGCTCCCACCTGTTGCTTGACACACTCACCTGGGCTTTTTCACATCTGTGGTGTTGCTGACACTGTTCCTCCAAGTGGAAACACCCTCCTCACCCAGTCCCACCATAAATACACCCTCTCACCAGATCCCGCTGCCTCCTCTGCTGGGCCTTTCCCACTTGGCTGTCAGAACCGCTTCCTCCTCTTGGCTCCCACGCATGGTCTCTACCTCTCTAAATGTTCTACCAAGTTCCTCTCTCCTTGGCTGAGCACCTCCACAGCCCAGTCCCATAGGGAGCAGCTCCTACACAGGCCTGGGTAGAGGGCCGGGCTCCGCCCCCACTCTGCAGGTGCCCCTCCTTGTTACTGTTCCAGGTTTCCAGCTGCAGGACATCCACCGGACCAGCAGGCCTAGGAAAGGACTGAAGAAAGCTCAAGGGCTGGAAGACAATCTTAAGGCGATACATGGTCTAGTACAGCGGTTCTCAATGACTCACAGGAACTGTATTAAAGGGCCGCGGCATTAGGAAGTTCGAAAACCACTGGTCTAGTATATGGCACTATTTGGAACATCATCAACTGTTTTTTTTACCTCTCCTCCCTGGACTTATTTTCTTTTTGAAAGTCTTGCTATTTTTTGTCCAGGCATAGTGGCTTATGCGTATAACTGAGCACTTTAGGAGGCAGAGGCAGGAGGATTGCTTGAGGCTAGGAATAGGAGACCAGCTCAAGCAACATAGTGAAACCCTAACTCCACAAAAAATAGAAAAATTAGCTGGGTATGAGGGTACGTGCCTATAGTCCCAGCTACTTGGGAGGCTGAGGCAGATTGCTTGAATCTAAAAGTTTGAGGTTGCTGTGAGCTGTGATGTCATGACATTTTGTACCTAGGGCATCAAAGTGAGACCATCTCAAAAAACAACCTCCAAAACAAAAAAGTGCAGAAAAACAATTGCAGACAGTTGAATGAGAGGTTTCTATATATTTACACAAATAAAAATATTTTCATCATAAACAGGAGACACAGTATTGTTCCACACTGCCTCTTAATTTAATGCACTGATTATACACAGAGAGAACTGAACATTTTTCTGCAATGCTTACTGGCCATTTGTTCCTTTGTTCATAACCTTTGCATATCTTCTTCTTTTTTTTTTTTTTTGTAGAGACAAAGAGTCGCACTTTTTCGCCATTGGTAGAGTGCTGTGGCGTCACAGTTCATAGCAACCTCCAACTCCTGGGCTTTGGCAATTCTCTTGCCTCAGCCTCCCAAGTAACAGGGACTACAGGTGCCCGCCACAATGCCCGGCTATTTTTTTGTTGCAGTTTGGTGGGGTGGGATTTGAACCTGCCACCCTCGGTGTATGGGGCCGGCACCCTACCCACTGAGCCACAGGTGCTGCCCACCTTTGCCTATCTTTTTCTACTGGGCTGTCAGCTTATTGATTTCTATCCCTATACTCACGTGTTGTAGACACTCAACTGTTGTCACTTATGATGCACAGACCTATTTTCCACTGCATTAATTTACCACTTCCTAACAGTAATTTTGGGGAAGCATCAGTAACCTTACCTAGACAACGAGGATGATCCCTGCATTAGAATTTGGGGAGTATTAACTGATACAACTGTGTGTTGCCTGGCAGTCAGTAAGTACTCAATAAATGTTAGCTGTTCTTTCCTTTGTAGACTTGAGGGATATTATAAGTTGGCAAAATATTTACTTTGGGCTCAGTGCCTGTGGCTCAAGTGGCTAAGGTGCCAGCCACATACACCTAAGGTGGCGGGTTCAAATCCCCAGCCCGGGCCCGCCAAACAACAATGATGGCTGCAACCAAAAAATGGCCGGGCGTTGTGGCGGGCGCCTGT